>JAEIFU010001151.1:0-79783 GCA_018904235.1 Lordiphosa stackelbergi | reverse complement strand
CGAAAAAGCTGGCTTCAACAGTTAGCAATTTCTACCAAACTTCGCAGCTAAGCTTTAAAACAAGTAATATTAACCATGATAGACCCATTTCCGACCAATCATTTTTATGGCACCTACAAGAAGTAGTCATCCGATCCCGGCGATTCCGACGTAGAAGCAACTACCAGTCAAAAGATTACTCTGTGCAAAGTTTCACCTCGATAGCTTTAAAACTAAGGGACTAGTTTGCGTAGAAACAGACAGACGGACGGACAAAGCTCAATCAACTGCATTACTAGTAATAGGGGTTTTATGCCAGAGCCGAACTGTCATCGGATTCCCATTACGAATGCGTAAAAAAACATAATGCAGAAATGTAATGCCGATGATATAGTTTATATTTGCAAGGTGTAATGCATATTTTCGACAGAACACGTTGAGCTCTGCGCCGCTGGGATGTTTAGGAAAAATTCTCATACGGAAGTGTTCCAGAAATCTCTAGAGATTTTCCTACAACAAATTTGATTTAGAACTTAAGTAGGAGGACTTTATATGTAAAGTAATAAGAATAAGGTCGCCTACTAGATCATAAATCTGTAGGTGTGTACGCATTAAATTTACTTGGCCTTGAGCAGTCGGTTTCAAATCGCTCAACTTTTGTCATTGAATCTAGTAGCCGGGCATATTTGTGGCACTTAACATATAAAGTCAAACAGTTTTCATTTGAAATGCAAGTGTTTATACCAAAATCTCTCGAGATTTCTGGAACACACCCGATAGTGTTCGGGGCGAATGGACACATATTTTCAGAATGTAGACCTCAACGTCCTAATCGAATGTCTTGCCACTTAATCATAGCCCTTGTTTCTCGGTGAGTGGCTAAGTGCTAACTGCTTACATTTTTTATCATAATTTCGACGCTATCTCTCGAGATAGTTTGATAGTCGTTGGGGGTGGGCTCCATTTTTAACATTTTCTTAAGTCTTTTAAAGTGGAGCCCTGTTGGGTTTGGTTTGAGCCATTCCGGGTTCAACCCATTTTTGTATCCCTTTAGTGTAAATGCTTATTAAGATTTAGGTCGGAGGTGACCAGAATGAAGAAAACATTTCAAAAACAACAAAACCACAGGAAATAGAAAGACATAGCCGACTATTGAAGCCGACTACAAAATCTACGGCGAAACCCTCGAATACATATTTATTGTTGCGTTCGAATTTGCAAGAGGCGTAGAAGAGAAAGATAAGAGAGAAAACATAAAGGGTTGTATATATGTTTATGTAGTGGCGCCTTAACGGCTACCGCTATAAGGTGGCATTTCCCAAGCCTGTTCAAAAATAGGTCCGAATGTTGGGATGGGAAAGAGATAAAAGCACTCAGGACGATGGTAGAATCAGAGTGACTTGCTTGCTCCAGATAAACAAACGGTATGGCACCCAGCCAACAATGTGGACTAAGCGCTTTTGCTGAGAGCGCGAAAGAGAGAGGGAGACTGAGCGCAAGATTAAAAGACGGGCATACACACTATTTCGTATGTGTGTAGAAGAAAAAAGCAATGCGAAAATAACAAAAACAACAAAGCGATCTGTGAAAAAAAGAAACCCACCGCCAATTTACATCGTCTCCACAAATGTGCTGTTAAGCGTAACATTGACTGTTAAGCGTAACATTTAACTTCTCACCATCATAGTTTGCAAAAAGTTCAAGTGGCAAAATCGTACCTTTTGCTTCTTCTTCCCTGAATTTTTGTATGAAACTTCTCGTTACTTCGGAAGTCCGTATGGGCCTTAAAGGTGAAAGTTAAGGCACCAAATGGTAATGTATGAGCTTGATTCGGCGGGATACTCCTCACATTGTCTCGCTTATGCAGACTGAGACGGACGCAGTTGAAATCTAAAAAAACTACTCCAACAATGCACAAGGTGTTGCACATGCGATGGTGATTTTAAAAACCTCCCGTCTCCGCACTGGATATAATTTTTTGGGATAATGCAAAATTTACAAAACCGTTAAAATCTCCGATGCAGCTCAAAAAAGACCTTTAAATAAAATAAACCTTTAAAAGCTAATTAAACTCTAGGCAAATAAATGAATTCCTTCACTTTAAACTGAGATACTGTCTTGGATCTTTAATGTTTGAATGGTATACTCCAAATGTCCGACTTTCTTTGGAGGCAGTACAGCAGATTGATCTTTGGTTAAAAACCACTTAGCATTTGTCGTAAGGTGGGTAGGTAGGCGTCTTATCAGCTCCAGCTGGAGTTGAAGCTTTCTTTTCATTAGTGACCGAACGATCTATTTAACTGCTGCCCACCATGTAGCGCATTTTACTGGACGGCCACAGCCCAAGCCATAAATTTCTGCACAGTATTTGGTTTTTTTTTGTTTTTTCTTGTGATTGTGAGTGAGCTCTGGCTACGCTGGAGTTGGGAGTCGTCGTCCATGGCAATGCGGATTGCAGCAAACGTCGGCGTCGGCGTTCGCACACTTGACTTTCAGTTGAAATGCGTTCGATCAATGCTGATCGAGTTAGTTTTGCTAAGATCTCGTTTAAGTAAAGTTTAGCCGGCCAGTTTCGAACAGAACAAGGACGAAGAACAGGATGCGGATGTGGCATCCAAATCGTGTACGGTAACGGTCTCAGCTCTGGCTCTGTGTGGAAGTGTGTTAATGTGATAAACTTTACCGCAAATCGCGTTTGGTCCCCTCTTCGTTGATGATCAGTTGGTATGTACCGGGTTCTTTTATACATACTTCTTCGCCTTGTTGTTCTCTCAGGCTCTGGGTACGCATATTTAAAGTTTTGATATCAATCTTTCGCAGGAATGAGCAATGACACTTAATGGCATTTCGTTGCCGGGTCTCAAAGTCTCAGTGTCTCAGGCCTCGGTTTTTATGGGCAGACTCAGTCCTCAGACCACGACATCGCCTTGTTAAGTGTAAACGTTAAGTGCCTTGTTACTTAATTCTCGGCTTTTATCTTTTCGTACATTTTCTCGCTCTAATTCGACTGGCTTTTTACTCAGCATTGGATCTCGTCGTTGTTGTGTGTGACGGCCGGGACGAGCGAGGGGCGTTTGGGGCATTATCACACGCGACATTAAGTGCAGCCATAATGTAAGCAAGCATTTTCTTTAATTTACAGTTAATTGAGTCTTATGGGGTAATTATGTATGCAGCCAGATCCGGACAGGAATCGTCCTCACCCAAGCGGCTGCGCCGTGTGTGTAAATCAATCAAAGTGCTTCAGTTTAAACCTTAATTAAGGCTCCCCTCGGGGTCATTAAGACACAGATTTTAGTGCGACGCTCGAGGCTGTATATTCTGCATTTGATGACGAGGATGGCGCAACACAGCATTTGTTCATATCCCATGCAAATGCTCCACAACAGCTGCTCCTCACTCTGCGCTAACGGTTAGGCGAGGTACAACAAATTGCATTGATGCGATAAGCCAGAGCCACTGACAAACAAACGAATGCACAATCAATCAGACAAGCTCCAAAGGAAACCACACACAAACGTGCTGCCAATCGATGATGACGATGCCCAGATACTTGATACCCCGATATAAGTAGACAGGTCGAGTGCGTCAAAATCTTGGTAAATCTTGAGAAGGTGTGTGCACCTGGCTATTACCGTAGCCAGGCGTAGCCTGGTAACCGCTGGTTTCCGCTGCCTCTGGCTGTTGCTCATTTAATGCTGCGAAGTGTCTGGGGAACCGTTAGCAATCATTAGCAGTGAAATCAATTGGCGGCCCATATCGAAATAGTTGGATATTGTGTGAAGTTGGTATGTGGTTTTTTATAATGGAATAGAGCTATTGCTATTGCTATAGCAGGAAGTCTGAATTGTTAAATGTAGATTAAAATAGGAAGATTGGTTGGGGTATGCTCATAAAGCTTTTCCTGGGACTTTTTAAATTATAGTTTTGGCTTTTGTCTGCTAGAAAGGATGTGGAAAGAGCAGAAATAAACCTGAAAATAATATTTTGATTTCCTAACAAATATTGCTGGGATAAATTATTGTTAGCTTATCTAGCGCGTAAATATTGGCTATCAGTGGAAATGTGATTTTCCAATGTGATTTTCCGATAATTTGCGACTTATTTTCGAAATTAATCCAAGGGTTTGACATACCATAACTAAATGCATTGTTTGACTTGATATTTGTAAATGGCTTTCGCTCAAACACACACGTTTCGTGAGGAATGCTAACGTAACGTTTCATATTAACTCTCTATAATATTATCGAAAAGTAGTACTCTTTCTCTTTCAAATAAATTTTCCCAAACACGTATACAAAGTGGTTTATCCTCGCTTAAGAAAATCGAAAACCGTTATCAAAGATAGTCAAAACAATAGTATAGTTCCTTCACAAAACGCCCCGACTTTCATATCAATAAGAATTCGCTTATACATATTAGCTGTAAAAGAGTTAGACAGTGTTTCCGGGTGTGGTGCAGCGGGTAGTGTGTGAGTCTGCTGTGCAGTAGGCGTGGGTTCAATCCCGCTCGGAGCAGTTTATTTATTTTTATACCCTTGGAGAGGGTATATTGAATTTGTCCGGATGTTTGTAACGCACAGAAGGAAGCATCTCCGACCACATAAAGTATATAAATTCTTGATCAGCATGACGAGATGAGTTGATATAGCCATGTCCGTCTGTCCGTCCGTCTGTCAGTTGTCTATCGTTCATCCGGTATTAATCATTTCTTCGGCAAATCGATAAAAAATACTTATTACTTCCATCTACGAAGTATCTATCTACAAAACTGTGGGAGATATGCGGATTTTTTTTAAACTGCGAGGGTGAAAATGAATAGGGGAGAGTCTCCGGTTGTGGACATACTTGCGTTTTTCACTAATAACTTTTTTCCAAGTCAACATTATGCGATGATATGAACATCATTGTAAAGCTAGAGACTCTAGCTAACTTTCCTTTGGAGTAACCTATTATTTAAGACAAATGGAAAAAAACTTGCAGCCATGTATAGGAAGTTATGATTTTTGGCCAACATTTTTTTGTACCCGGTTGTGGACACCCTTGTAAATTCGCTAGAAATGGAAAGATATGAAGTAAATGGCCATGAATTGATGAAAAAAATAACGTTTATTTATTTAAGAAGCCTTCTGTGGCAAAAAGAATAAAAAATAATGGCCTTCAATGGCAAAAAAATTATGGCCTTCAGTGACAAAATGAAAAAAATTTTTCCGAAATGCACTTTTCTGTCTGGCCGTCATGCAGCGCACTCCAAATAAAGGACGATCGTAAACATCCCAATGGATCGAACAAATCAAACAGAAGTTCACATCTTCGTGTTCTTCCGATGACGAAGACGCTTTTTTCTTGGCACCGCGTTTGGCCGTCGGATTGGCTGGTGGTGTTGCCTGTCGTTTTCCTGGCCGACTACGTTTTTGGGGGTCTTTTTCTGGTGCGACTCAGAATTACGCTTGGCTGCACGCTCAGCTGATTTTTTTTGCCTTCTCGCGCAAAACCTCGACGCTTTCCGGAGAAGTTAGCACAGTGGTTTGCATTGGCTTGCGACCGCGATTCGATGGCTTTTTTGGAAAAGTTCCTTGCACCGCACATTCCATGAATGTTGTTAATTTACATTTCAATAAATATTTTGTTAAGCTAATGCTATATCAAGTTACCTTTTTAAAACTCCCATAAACATTTGGGGTGGCAATCTAGTTTTCCTCCCATAAATTTAAAACTTGATTTTCGCATATAAGAGGCTGTAACTTTGCCTGCGGTTCTAACAAAATTGCCAAAAAATTACCATAATTAGTTCAAATGTTGAACTATATGATGATATGGCGCCACTAAATGTCCGACAAATAGAATGGCTTGTAGCAAGTGGTTTAGGTTGATAAAATTGCTATAAATCAAGTAAAATTTAACTTTGAAGGCCAGTTTCGACACCATTGGCAATACTTATATGGTGTGCTTGATTTTTCTCAGTTGCATTGATTTGTGTACTATCCTATAAGCTTCATAAAATCAGCAATTATTACTTAGTGTGGCCTACAAAATTTCTAAAACGGCAAGAAGTCGGAAATTTAGTTTTTCGCGAATATCTTGGAAACGGAAACTAAGATATGGCTTTGACATACCAACTCGTAATCAGCATGAGTAGGAGCGCAGGAATTAGGTAAAGATTCTCTGGACACTTTTCTCTGTAGAACAGTGTAATCAATGATCCTTAATTGCCATTCCTACAGATTAATTCAAATTTTCATATAAAATTTTTAAATTAAAATATTTATTAACAGTTTTCACAATGTCTGTGAAATATTACTTTCTGAACCCGAACCCGTGGCCGTCTGTGGCCCAGCGGTTAGTGTGCTGTACTGTGGCGGGAGGTTGAGGGTCTCCTCTTCAAAAATTTAATAAAAACAGTTTTTTTCTTTCTTTAGAAAAGTAGCTTTTACACATACGGTCACCTTGACCAGCTATTGGCTCCAGCTGTGAAGTAACTAGCCATGAAAAAGCAAATTCTCAAACTTTGCCGTTCGGATTCGGCGTTAAACTGTAGGTCCCTTTCTCTTGTGCGAAAATTTAAGGCACACACGCCAAGAGATTGTGAGAAGCTTGGCTTGGGCCCGTTGGAGGAGCTGTATAGCCAATTTTACATTTACCCGAACCTTGACGCCTTTTGTGAAAATTTGGGTGTTGAAAGCGATGAGCAACGAGAGAGGATTCACCAGGAAATGATGCATCAGCGGCATCTGAAGAAAACTATAGTGTTGTCTGTTTTCACAAAAAAAAAAAAGTTTCCACACAAAATTCGTAAGAAATTCAGCTTATGTCCGATTTCAGCATTTGAAGACTTTTTTTAAAGTAAAGTGAATAATCTTTACCGTCCAATTAAAAAACACAAAGATTTTGTATAATTATGAATCTACAACCGACTTTAAAATCGTTAATATTTGAAATTGAGCAAAAAAATATTTTTTTCTTTATTTAAGCGCATAGCATCAACAGCATACACCCCAGCTCATTTTTGTCCGAGAACAAAATGTTTGGCGTCGATAGAATTTTTTTATATGCCGATTTTCGTGATCAGTTTTCTTTAGAAAAAGTTGGTTTGGTCCAATGGTTCGGCGGCCTCCTTATCGATGACGCATTGCTTAATGGCATCGACAAGCCCATTAAAATTGATTTTTGTTGAATCGGACGATTTTTTGATGTTGACATGGCTAAAAATGAACAAAAATGCACAAAAATGCTGTTTTAAAATGATACACTTACATAAATAACGATATTTGACAGTTTTATGGCCAAACACACGCTTTAAACACAAAAACGAGGGTGTCCACAACCGGTGCAAAAGTGTGTCCATTCTTGGAAATGGTAGCCATTTTTATTTTGTTCAGCAAATTTACACGACACAAACATTTCACTGAAACTTGATATCACATCACAAAGTACACTTAATGCACTAAATCACAAAGTATAATACTCAGCTCTTTTCAATGTTTTGCTTCGATTTAACGCAATGCGGAAATTGAAAAAAATAGAAACTCGGAAAAATGTTCACAATTTTTTTTATTTGCTCACAGCAAGAAACCAAATGCGTGTTTACACTTCGGTATTGGCTCAGATTATGTGTACTGTCAAACTACAAGTTTGACATTACTCAGTTTGGCGGCATCAGTTACCTGTAAAAAAATACACTGGGGTGTCCACAACCAGAGCGTGTCCACAACCGGAGACTCTCCTCTAATAAAATTTATCTGCCTGCAAGTATAAGAAGTTTGTGTCCCTTACATGTCAAACCTCTAACTCTTACCATCTCTGAGATCTGTGCGTTCATACAGACGGACAGACGGACATGGCTATATTGACTAGTCTGTTGATGCTGATTAAGAATATATATACTTTATATGGCCGGAAATGATTCCGTTTCCCTGTTACCCCCATCTTTCAGGCTGCTTTAAACCATTTTTTTCTTGAATCGACCTTATTCTGGACTTCTTCGTAATAATTGTTGAGGGCTTTCGATCCTTATTGCTTGTAATAGCTCATAACGGATGGAAAAAAAGCCTTTAAAGATGCAAGTCTTTAAAGCGACGATTAAGTTTATGAATTTTAGTTTTTAATTCAATTCATTGTAAACAATTTACACATTTATGAGTTTTCCCTTACAGAAATTTCCGTGCACTTTTCATTCCCGCTGAAAAGTATTATTTAATATTACGAACGCATAATTAGGGCCATTAACATATCTTTGATTACTTATGTTAATGCCTTTATGCATTTACCATCCTCATTCGCTTTAGTTCCCTGTGATAAAGGTAGCTCCACATAGCATGCACACTTACATATATTTATGCTATCCATTCTGGTAGCTCGTTTTGGTAGCCATAACGCCTGCTCCTGCTGGCCACCGATTATCTTCAAGAGCGTGGCAAGCATGCCGCCAAACATCTCAGTCTTGGTTTTGGTCTCGCTCTTGGTCACACTCAGTCCCTCCCTCCGTCCATTCGCGAAGTAAATACTAAAAATGTTTGTCTATGCGCAATACGAAATGATTTGCAGAACGAATTGAGGTGGAAGGAAATTGCGTGCAATAAAAGATAGATATGTTGCGCCCGGCTATCAACCGTTGATCATTAGAGACGGTCAGACGGGTCGGCCATCAGGCGGGCAGACAAACAACGGAGCTTGGAAGTATAAATATTGGCATACGCTGGCTTATCTTGGCCAATTTATTGCCACTTTTTCCCAAATGACTCAATAGCTATGGCAATGAGTGTGCGGCAAGAAGTCAGTCGGAATACTGGGAACTAGTTCTGCACGCACTTGCACTCGTCACGAAATTAATGTAATTCTCAATTACGAAACGAGTTATGCCACAAATTACGCTGATGCATAGAGAGGGGAGAGAGCAAATCCGAATCCCACTGCTAACAAGCTTGGAAAGCGAGCGACACAGAGCAAGCGATCTCCATCTCGGGATGCCACAAAAGGGCGTCAACGTTGGGCGCCACCCCAAATTAGGCTTACCTGCTGTTTGCGGCCCCGGGCCAGGGATGAGGTGGGGTGGTCAACAAAAGGTGTTTCGTTGTTATTAATTAACAACAATTCGATTTGTGGCCACACTTTGAAGGCAGGCCAGGAGAGGCCAGGCTGGCAGGCTGGCAGGTGGCTTTGGGCCACATCCATGTGTGTCTGGGTAATCATATTCGCAATCGTTTGGTGCATAAGTAGAACCGTGCTGCCTGGTTGCATGTGGTCAACCAGTCACCAAAGCAAAAATTGTTGTTTCGTTTTCGGAGGCAAATACCAAACACGTTTCGCGGAACAAGTTCAGACGCTGGATCGCCTGGGTTGGTATGGAGTAACATGTCTCAAGACTTGTTCCTCCCTTTTTTCCCCCGAAGACGACGACGAGGAACCATCCGTTAAACTGCTGTGGGCCATTGTCCAACTTAGTCGCTTAGCATTGGGTCAACTCGAGTGGTTTTTGGCCTGGCCCCGCGAAATGGGACCACGCATGGCATTAGTAGTAGACCAGAGGAGATCCTACATCTGTGGCTTATTTAAATAAAGGTGATGTTTGATGGCCGTTGTTAAGAGGCTCTTCATGACAGGTGCTCGTGCTCGATCAGATTGTGGCTGAGCAAAGACCAGATTATGAATACTTTTTATTGTGTTGCCCTTGGCTAAATTGCGAGGAAAAATTTAAAAGTTTTTAGAGCTTCAAGTGCGGCTCGTAAATACTGAGCACACGATTGTCTTGGGGCCTACCCCAAATAACATTCAAGACTTCTGCTTTTACTTAAGGAGTGGCACAGGAACCTTTTCCCACCGAACTCCAATTGCCATTATGATTTATAATAAAACTTTTATTATAAAATAAGTATTTCAATTATTTTTGAACGGAATTTGAATCTGAAGGAACTCGCCCAAAAAGTGAGGCAAACTTTATTTCTCATTCGCTAAACTAAATTTCCCAGATTTTGGAAATTCCGCCCACAAAGAAAGTGGTCGGAATATTCCGCATGCAAAAAACTATTATTACTTGAAATTCAGTTTGTATGCTAAATAATATAAGAAATGATTTTCCGAGGTTTGAAAATCCTATTCTGGGTGTGAAAATTCACGAAAAATGTTGTATGAGAATTTTTTATTCGATTGACTTAAAACTAGTTTTGTTCTCGGTTGCTCTCTGCGCAAAATAAATGGGAAAACAATTCTCAAAATATGAAAAATCCACCCACTGGGTCGGAAAATGTAATGCATGGGGTTAATTCAAACTGATCTATTTTTAATACTCTGTAACAAAGGTAAAGGTTAAGTTTGTACAAAAGTATGTAAGATGAAGAAGGAATTATTTACGTCCATATTAGGTATTTATATTCTTGTTCTGCATTAATAGCCACTAGCAAAGTCGGAAAATAGAGGGTGGGGCTTCGTTCAAGATTGTATCAAAATGGGAGGTTCAAGGTCGGAGCTTATGTTCAACGGCGGTCCGAGGTTTAAGAGTTAAATGTTGTTTTCAAACAGGAATTCAAATTAATTGTCCGTTTTCTCCCAGTACGTCACCTTCGTAATATTTCTTGTAATATTTCGCGAGGTTTGTTAACATTTGTAGGTTCTGTGGCCACATTAAGTAACCTTTTCAAACCAAATTTGTTCTTATATAAGCTGCATTGAATGACGTTGGAGAAACCAAAAGCAAAGTTTTGATTTTGTTCATAAGATACAAATTGTTGGACTTTAAAAGGAAATTTGGGTATTATTGATGAAATCGGCTTTTCACCAATTTTAAATATTTCTGAATTATTTTCTGCTTTGAAACACGTGTCTCAAATTGAAACTGAAACTAGTTTATTTTTTTTGTATCAATTTAAGCTTACATTGTATTAAATTGAAATCTAAAAATTTTAATTAAAAATTTATTAAAAATTTTAAAGAAAAATAATAATGAAATAAATTTCAAAATTTAAAAAAAAGGTAAATTAAAGTCGGCTCTAAACGACCGTTCAGATATAACCGTTACTCAAGAAAAACATGTTTAACAGGTGTTCCCGCGTTCCTTAGTGTGACCATCCTAAAAGTATGCAACATTTTTTTAAGGTGGGAGGGGTGGTAGCGAGTGCGGGCTTGGTTCACTTTTGCTTATAACTTGAGAACCATTCATCCGATCTTCATCATTTCTTTGGCAAATCTATTAATTTTGCTTATTACTAACTATATTTAGAAGGTACGAATCGTCTATCTTTAAAACTGCAGGAGATATAACTTTTTTCCAAATTGCGGGGGCGGGAGGGGGCGTGGCCAAAATTTGAAACAAACTTGATCTGCGTGCAGATCAAAGAAGCATTTGTCCCATACATGTCAAACCTCTGTCTCCTACCATCTCTGAGATCTAGGTGTTCATACAGACGCACGGACGGACGGACGGACGGACAGACGGACTAGGTTAAATCGACTCGGCTGTTGATGCTGATCAAGAATATATATACTTTATATGGTCGGAAATGATTCCTTCAGCCTGTTACATACATTTGCACGACTTAAGTATACCCTTTTTACTCTACGAGTAACGGGTATAATGATACCTTGCAACTCAAGCTGCTGTACGGTTACGAGAGAACGCCGAACGTAAATGTAAGCAAGAGATTTGCTTCAATTACATAAATGCCTCTCCTACGACAGTTGACAATCCACGACTAAAGGAAGAAGAAAATTCGTAAGGAGACGCCTACATGGCAGCCGCCTTGGATCCGGATCTGAACATCTTTCTAACTCAGACTATATGCGTAGGCAAAATCATAAGGGTAATGATGCTGTGCTCGAAAATAACATTAGGGCACGCATTATTCAATTCAAGCAATCGGAGGAAAGGTTGGCCAGACTTAAAGTCAGTTCTTTTCAGGCTGCAGCCGCAACTCTCCTGTCGCCCATTGTGAGATTGAGGGCCAAGTCCTTATGCTCCTTCATAAAAGCCAAGCAAATTACGCTCTGGACATCTGTTCGATGCTTTCCCTTTATAATTAATTTTAATTAGAACAATTTCGGAAGAATAATAAAATTAACCCACATTTGAACGGCTTCTCGTCATTAGTTTGGCGTTGGCGTTGCCACTTTATTCAACTCAGATTGGCAGCAATCGATTTACAAATTGTACAATAATTAAGCAAAAGATCAACAAAAAAATGATTGCTAGTGAATCTATTTTTTTTATCTTTGATTTAACACAAAAATCGCTAATGTATTAACTTTAAAAAGAAGTTCGACTAATTTCGAAATTGAAATGCTGAAAGGTGGCACCAATGAAATACTAGCGATTTGGTGAGTTGCAATGAATGACAAATATCACTAGCGATTTAGTAAAATGCTTATTTATAAACTTAACATGTTAAATTTTTAATTTTTGTGATGTAGATTATTTACAAATTGAACTCCCTTGAAGACTTAAAAGCCTTATTTTTATTAAAATGCATTTTTAAGGGCTTTTTAAGCAAATCGTCGACTCAAGAGTGCGCGATTTCCGAAATCAAATTCGAGCGAATTTAAAGCGAAAGCGATTTCTGTGGCACCCCAGATTAAGACATTTCGGGAGGTTATTATTGTTAAAAAAAATGTAAACAAGAAAGCCAAAGTTAACTTCGTCTGTACCGAAGTTTTGATACACTTGAAATAGCTTGTCACAGCGGTTAGCGACTTAGACCAAATTTCGCAGATCAGCATAAAAAATTACATATTACCCATGACCGTGTTTGAGAGCGATAGCATTGAGAAGAAAACAGTTTTTCTCACTAAAACCCATTTTCCAACGAACATTTGTACGGCAGCTACATGAATAGTCATCCGATCCGGTCGGCTCCGACATATTAGCAGCGTGCAGTAAAAAGCAGACTCTGTGCAAAGTTTTAACTCGATAGCTTCAAAACTGAGGGACTAGTTCGCGTAGAAACAGACAGACGGACAGACGGACGGACGGACAGACGGACGGACAATGCTTAATCGACTCAGCTCGTCATGCTGATCAAGAATATATATACTTTATGTGGTCGGAGATGATTCCTTCTATGCGTTGCAAGGTAATGATGCTAGAAAATATTTTATCTTTGATAACACAAAAATCGCAGTATAAACTTAAAAAGAAGTCTGACTAATTTCGAATTGAATGCAGATTTGGTGAGTGGCAAGTAATGAAGTTAACACTCACGAGGCTTTGATGTGAAACATGATGCTAAATTTAATGGCTTAATTTCAGAATCACAAGCTCTCTCAATAGTATATGAATTAGCAATGACAATCTTTCCAAAGAAGAAAACAAGGAGTAAAAATATCAACAACAAGATCGCTGGATGCTGAGTTCTTCCTTCTTTTCTGTAATTCTATCAACTCACTGTTTAGACACTGTCAAGACACTGTCAAGTCCGCTAAAACAACAACAGATAATATGCATGACGTCAGCGTCACGTGACGCAGAAATCTAATTTTACTCTTACTAAAATCTTCCGTACCGAAATAAAAGATGTTTTACATCAAAAAGTGACTTACAGTTTTATTGTTATTGGTTCATAACTTCTAAAAGCACGATGATATCAAAAAACTGAAAAGGACTACCAACTATGTATTATAATCTGAAATTTTTAGTATAAGCAGAAAATTTTTCAGAATTTTTTAAACTTGGAAAAAATTTGATTTTCAAGTTCATATCTTGATTAATTTCGGAAAAACTACTCTGAACAACTTTTGAACCAGTCGGACTGTTAGAAATCGTTCTAGAACAAGTACACTTGACATGTCTAACTCCATTTCACCAACCCCTCAAATTTTAAGTTCCAATCATAAATAATTTCTGGGATAACACTCTAAACCACTTTTGATCCGATTCACTTTAGTATGAAACCGGCCGATTTTACAACTTCATACTGCTAAGTGTCACATAATCCAACAATTAACAGAGTAAACTCTAAGTTTATCTGACGCATAGCAGAAATCTGGAAGAACAGAAACCATCCCTAAGTCCAATAAAATATTAATCTCTATATTACATACCAAATATGAGATGTGTCTATAATCCGCTTTTTAATAGGTTCAAATTGATTCGGAGACAATGGGAATATAATCAATTATTTGTTTCCAACCCAAAGTCTAAATTTTTAACTATGGCTTTGATCAAACCAGAGATAGTTCTCTGAACAACTTTTGAACCGGCTTAAACTGGTTCTAAAAAGATTTCGATCAGTAAAAATATCAAACTTCACATCAAAAAATTTTTTGTTTCGGCACTGAACCGTTTAACTTTGGTTCGAAGACGGCTTTAATTCATTAAATTGTCTTACTCGGTGAAAAGGGTAGCTCTAGAAAGGGAAATTTGAAATTTTCCCTGTGCAAATGGTTCGGAGTCATATCTCAGAATTATTTAAGGTTTGAACTTGAATTTTGGTCTATAGGCTGGTCATACTGATTTATATATTTTACTATAAAAGATCAAATTGTTCAAGTTTTAACCTTCTAAAATTTAGCTGATAAAAGCACGCTGATAACGGAATCCAAATTGTTTTAGAATTTTGTAAAACCAACGTGTCAACATAATTCTTAAAATGTATAGTTACTTCAAATATTGTTATACAAATAAACACAAAAACGATGATTTAAGAGGCAATATTAAGAACTTCTGAACTTTTGCCTTACATAAGTTGTGTACAAAACATAATTCGAGAATTTCGCCGTTTTTTAGAAATCGTCTACTAAAATTGATTAGGTATTTCTGTTTTAAATGTTTGCCATTGAGTCAGCCGCATAGAAGTTGAATGGATATTTAAATTATTACTCGTAATTTATCCCCCTCCGCCCTCCCCCCTGCGAACGCACCTGACCCCCGTGATTTAAGGAAACTTAACGAAATTTCATTACCCTTTCAATTGCTGAAAAATGTTAAACTTTTTTTTTGGTATTAAAGAAATAATTTTAGTAATTTCGTTTGAAAGTTTTCATGACATTAAAAACTGTATAGGCTAATAAAGTTTTAATAACCCAAAAATGGTAATGACAATGAACTTTTTAATAGCCCAAAAAACTCACGGTATTGGTAATTTTAATTCAAAGTTGCACTATAAATATTGTTTTTTATTTGAATAGCCAGGATATCAATTGAAATGCTTCCCATTTGGCCGCTCCAGCGAGTGTCCAACTTTTTCTATTTGCCAAAATCTTCCATTTACGTGGCTGTGCCCCATTTGGACAACGGATCTACTTGCTAGTGTTGAATTTCACCCGGCTAATTGCTGACGATGATGAGACTTACATGGGGTTGTATGTTTTTTTTTCATATAAAGATAGATATTCCATGCCAGCGGCGCCACATAAAACGCACACATTTCAGTGGCCAATCATGGGATAGTGGACCAAAGGCTGCGACTGGGAGTTGGATGAGTTGGTAGCTAATGGCCAAACAAAGCTGTAAACTTGCATACAGCGACCACATAATTTGGAGTAATAGACTAGACGCAGCGACCAGCGGATGGCTTCAAACGTGGCTCAGTTTGCTGGTTCAACTTCATTGGGGAATCAGAATTAGGATTGGGCGAGCCACTCTCGAGTGCCTTTGACCATAAATTCTGTAAATTCAAAGCGCGAAGGAATGTCACTTGCCAATTATTAGAGAATGTCAGCTTGTCGCTGATATCTTGCCATGTTTGTATTGACGATCTCAGCCGATGCCGCTCTGGAGCGACAGCTCCAGCTTCAGCTCAGCTACAGAGTGGCTGTTGTGTTCGTTGACCAAGCCAGAACGCTCCACTTATCGTTGCCTCATATCTAATATAGACAAGCAAACAGGTTCCAAATGCACTGCGGTCGGTTGTCCGTGTCGGTCGCAAGTGCAGTTCAATCACGGCTTCAGTTCTTAGTTCTCCAGTTTCCAGTCCCCAGTCTCAAGTTCCCAGTCCCAGTTCAAGACCAAGTACTCTGGGCCACGCATTGGCTGTGGCTTTGGCTCTCATTTTAATTGCTGCACTGCGTCGGCCAGCTATGCAGGATGGCAAAACGTTTGACAAATGCAATGCCAACAATTACATGAGCAGCGATATCTTATGGAAGTGCAACTGTGATTTGAACTCATTACGAAGCCATCATCATTATGGGAGGATGCGCACAGAGAGAGATGAGAGAGAGAGGGAGGTTACTGAAAAACCTTAAAAATTAATTGACCACTCTAAGTGGGCACCCGCCCCTGGCTTAGACTTATTAGACGGAGAAGAAGAGAGAAGAAAGATAAATTAAATTCGATTGAATTAAACAAAGTACTTTTAATTTGTAGTATGTAATGATTTCAAGTCCTTTTAGTCCCTTTGTTTTTTTCGGTGTACAAACATCTTAATCAAAGGAAAATTCCTGACACTTTTGACCTTGTGCCACTTGGCATCGACCCAGACAGCAGAAGTGAAAACAAAATCCCTATTCAAATATACCAGCTTCCACATCAAGGGGCTGGGCATCTGGTGCTGGTGTCCCCTCACCGCCCCACCTTTACATGCCACATGTCTGACTTGAACTTGAAGTGCGGAACCAGATGTAAGTAAGTAACGGTCCTGCGGCGGCGGCTGTTGCTGCTGATGCTGCCGCGCGTCTGCCTCGTGAGAAATCAAACTGTAAAGTGCGGCTGAGTCTTAGGCCATGGCCATGGCCAAAGCGATGTCTTCGTCTTGGTCGTCCGCATCGTTGTTTGTGGCTTAAACAGGTTGCAGTGGTCGTATACCATTTTAGTTTGTTGTGCTTCCTCTTTGGCACGTCTGCGCCGCCGGTGGCAGCCTGATGTGCACACACACATACACCACTCAGAGATCACACTAGAAACCAAATAGAGAAAAGTTTTGTGCCATCCGCGGTATTAGCCCAAACCAATTGCACAATTTGTAACAGCTTTTGACGTTCCTGTTGCGGTTCACCTGTCCCTGCCTCTGCCTAAAGCCTCAAACTGCAACTGCAACTGCATTTGACTGCTGGGCAACGCCTTTTCATATACATTTGAAGGGTATCTTGACTTCTTTTGACTGTGTGGTATGTGGCTTGGGTCTCAGTGAATTGTGTTGTGTCACCTTTGGGTTTGTAGGTGTCAGCTAAATGCAAAAACTGAGACAGATACCAATGTGTAGGCGGTGAGTTGTGGAATTCAGTTGATGAACAGTCGACGTACATGAAGTAGCAGATTGGGAAAATGCAAATAGAGCTTTATATTTAATACATTTCATCTCTAGTCTTTATAATCTGGTGGTGAGTGTATGGCTCTAAGAATAAATCATATTATCCCTACTGCAGGGTGTGTCGATTAGAGCTGGAGAAACATCGATGGTAACATCGATGCATCGATGTTTTTATCTAAGCTGCAAACATCGATGATTTTTTTCACAATCGATGTTTTTGCAACCCTACATAAACAAGACAAAGCCACGTTATTTTCTTATAAAATTCCATAAGAAAGGTAAGGTGATCAATTTGCGCTTCTGTCCAGATGAAATATGCAACTATCAAAAATAAGAGTGATTCGACCAAACCCTAAAATGTATGAATGTGGTTTGATGTTTATCCATTTACATGCTATAATCAAATAATTGGCGATTTATTAAAACTCACAAATTTTCTATGATTTAAACACACACACTCCCTCTTTTAGTTCAAGAATTCCTTCGACTTCCCTGCCCTAACGCCGTGATTTCCAAATGTAAGCGAGTTGTGAGTTTTTAAATCAGGTACTGTGGCCAATGAAATACTAAAACAGTTCCAAACACAAATAATGTTTATGACATTATTTAAGAAGTTGCCACTTGGTTTTTAATGATAAAGCGAATTTTACTTCCGACTGACCATTTATCCACAATTTTACTAAAAACTCTAAGCAACTCCAAAAGCCCTCATGTAGAAACTTTACAAGAAATGTCAGAAATCCTCGCCTCTCAGAAAAGTGTGCCACTTTGCAAATTTCTGGGAGAAAATATGTCACTATTTCACTTATTATCCCACTAATATGCGAGATGCAACGAAACACACAAAAAATGGGAAATGAGCTTAAGTCTGTCCAAGCTCTTTGAGCCCACTAAAAGAAGTGGCTTAAAAATACTTATGCATTCCGGCAACATCCACAGCTTTTGAAAGGATATTCAGTAAAGCTGGACAGACCCTGTCGGACCATAATTCCAACCCAGCAAACAATTGTAAGCGTTCAAATATAAGCAAAACGCTTATAAAACGCTGCTGTGACATTTATAAAACGCATTAGAGTAAGCGTTTAATAATCGAAACGCACCCATCTTTATAAGCTTAAAAAATCCGCTTGCAAAACATGTTTTGTAATTCATTTTTATACGCTTTCCATAAGCTTTGTAAATACGGCTACAAAACACTTATTGTTAATGAAATAAGAAAGCGTTTTAAAAGAAAAATTTTTTCTTTCCTGCTTTTAAGACTGTGAAGGCTTGAATGCATGTCTTGACCGATGTAATGTTCCTTGCACTTGATGTTTACAATCTTAATTTTTTCCCAATTTAATTGCTGCTGACATTAAATAAATTTTATGAAAAATTTTCACTTGTTTGCTCTTCACGAAAGACAACGAGAATGAGATACACATTTTTGTTCTTGCCTTTGCTCAAGGTTACCTGTTTTTTGCCTGCCTTACCAGCTGCAGCTGCGAAGCACGAAAAAGATTAGAAGTTTTGCGAAGAGGCGAGGGGAGAAAGAGAAATTGAGCACGAAATTACGCGCTAACAGCTTACTATAGCAAGTGTTTTGTAAATGTCGTAGGCTGCCATACGACAACGTTTGCAAAAGCAATCTTACTTTAAGCTTGGTTTTGCAAAACGTTTTCTTAATTGCTGGCTGGGAAAGAATTGGGAGCTTTAATCTTCCTTGATAAAAATTTAAATAATTCGAAAAATACTTAAAAGAAATATTTGATCTAGAACCCTAGAAGGGACATTGGTCTTTTAATTTATCAAATTTATATATATTATTTATATTCTCTATTTATTTTCAATTTAATCTCAAGCAAGAAAGTGATTTAGGAACCTACATTACCAGACTCTTAAAATTTGAAATAAACATCGATGTTTCATCGATGTTTTACTGCTAAAATATCGAAAACATCGATGTACGTGGACATCGATGTTTCTCCAGCTCTAGTGTCGATTGCCCTTCATCATGATTGTGTACAGCGCCCTTGGAGCAATTATGACAGTATTTTCAGCCCACTAGAAATTAAATCAAAAATAAGAATAATTTTAAAAGTATAAATCAGGAAATCAAAACGAATCTTTCGAAACTTCCGTTTCGGTAAAAAGTTCTGTTTTGGTTCCATTATTTGTATTTCCTTTCATCTGATCGTCGCGAAGACAAGATAAACTTCACACGAAAATAAACGTTCTGCGCTTACTTGGGTAGCTGGAAACTTTGTCGAACTTTTTGACCACCATTTAAGTACATCATCTTTATTTTGTAAACGTTTAATGCTAAGGAAAACCTTGATTGATGACATTAAACTGTTTTGTGGAAATACTAAACTATTTGAATTGTCCTCTTTCTTTTCATACCAATTCATTAAAAAAAATAGAGGAAAGCTAACTTTGGCTCGACCGAAGTTTATATACCCTTGGAGCATGATATATTCCAGCAGCTATACGATATATTCATCAGATTTTGATAAAATTCTCCAAAATTGTGTTGAGACAGATAATATTCATAGCTGGAACGTACAAAGACGCTACCATTGAAAACAAAAAAGTTTTTCTCACTAAAACTATTTTTTCGACAGATCATTCCTATGGCAGCTATATGCCATAGTCATCATATTTGGATCAGACTTAACAGAATTGAGTGTTGGCATATCCAACATAACAAGTTTGGGAGCGATAGCATTGAAAACAAAAAAGTTTCTCCTACTAAGACTTTTTTTCAAACCTATATTTTGTATGGCAGCTATACTTTATGGTTGTCCGATTTTGATAAATCTTGGTGGACTTATGTGAAAGCATTGTTTGGGAGCAATAGCATTGAAAACAAAAAAGTTTTTCTCACTAAATCTACTTTTTCAACCGATCGTTCCTATGGCAGCTATATGCTATAGTCATCCGATCCGGCGGGTTTCGACAAATGTGCAGCGTATTTGTACCAAAAGATTTCGTGCAAAGTTTGGTTAAGATAGCTTTAAAACTGACGGAGGTGATAGCATAAAAACAGACGGACGGACAGACGAACGAGCAGACGGACATGGCTATATCAACTCAGCTCGTCATGCTGATCAAGAATACATATACTTTATATGGTCGGAAATGCTTCTTTCTGTGCGTTACAAACATCTGGACAATTTCAATATACCCTCTCCAAGGGTACAAAAACGTCTTCATCTCCACTTTCAGACAAAGATAAGAGATACACTTTCAGACAAAGATCGATTAAATTCTTGAATATACACACCTGATCATATTAATAGGTACACACCGGAATTTTTTAATTATAGATGGTATTTTCGTACTTTTAGTGTTGACAACTTTTTAATTTTTGGTTTTTTGTTGTTGTCAATGTCTGGCCACACTGTGACAAAAAGTTGAAAGAGGGGCTGCCCCGTATATCAAAGCTTTTCTATTAATTGCGAGTCCATCATACATTTCGCCTGAGTAGAGACCTGCCGGGCTCTTATTAAAAGTATGCCAAAAAGAATAGCAGTAGTGGCCAAAAATAGAGGTGGATACACTGGATACTAAGTGAGGAAATACTTATTTTTCTAAAAAAAGAACACAAAATGGAAATTAAGATTTTGTTTCTTACCAACACATGAAGTGTACCTATTATTATGATCACACTGAAAACGTATCTGAAACACAAAATGATCTCTTTTATGTTAAATAATTATCCTATGTTAAAATTAAGTTTATTTTATTAAAAATAAATAGTTTAAGAACCAATGAAAAGAAATTTTAAGTTTGGAACAATGAATAAAACTGTTTTATTTGACTCTGTTACCTTAGAGTCAGAGTTGATGTGTGTACCTATTAATATGATCAGGTGTGTATATCTTTCAAAGTAGTTACACATCATACCAAGGCTATAAGAAAATGCCTTATAGGAATGCATTATTTGCGAACTATTTCACTAAACGAAAGTTGCTATGCAAGAATTTTTTTTTATACTCTGTACCGAAGTATATAGAGTATATTCAGTTTGTGCAAAAGTATGTAACAGGGAGAAGGAATCATTTCCGACCCTATAAAGTATATATATTCTTGATCAGCATCATCAGCCGAGTCGATATAGCCATGTCCGTCTGTCCGTCCGTCTGTCCGTCCGTATGAATAAACAGATCTCAGAGATGGTAAGAGATAAAGGTTTGACAGGTATTGGACAAATGCATCTTATACTTGCAGGCAGATCAAGTATATTTTCATTTTTTGCAACGCCCCCTCTCTCCCCCGCAATTTTGAAATAACGTCATATCTCCCACAGTTTTGTAGATAGATGATTTGTACCTTCTAGAGATGCTTAGTCATTAGAAATATGTATCTATTGGCCGAAGAAATGATAAAGATCGGATGAGCGGTTCTCAAGTTATGATCAAATAAGTGAATTACCCCCCGCCACCCCCTCCCACCCACACACAACCAACGCACAATCTTAAAAAGAGAGAGAGAGAGAGAGAGAAACTTTGAGATGAGCGCAGCAGCAGCTCTGCATTTATCTCCTACTCTAGGTACAGAGTATAAATATAGTCGGGCTTGACCGCCCTTTTTTCTCGGCCGTCAAAGTGGATGTCAAAATAAATATCTCCAGGTTGTGTGAAATTAAAACTAAAAACGGGGTTATAATCAGTATAGATGTCATTCTGGTCTGACCCTCGAAAATTTGTTTGAGATTTTGCCATTGAAAAATTAAAATTCCATTTTGGGTCCTTTTTTGTAGTTTGGTGTAACAACAAAAAGTAAAAATTGTTTAAAAATTATGATTGAGGGTCAGTCTAGAATGGTAATAATTCTGCGTCGATTTCACTTTGAATCATCAAAATCGGTTCAGTGTAACTGAAGATATTATGGCCGCCAGTACGAACGAGAGCGTACGTTAAAGTCGGCTCTAACCGACTTCGATATACCCGTTACTCATGAAAAAACATGTTAAACAGTGTTCCTGCGTTCCATAGTGTGACCATCCGAAAAGTGTACAACATTTTTTTTAGGGTGGGTGGGGTAGGTATCGGGGGGGCTTGGTTCACTTTTTTGCTCATAACTTGAGCACCGTTCATCCGATTTTTATCATTTTTTCGGCAAATCGATTTATTTTGCTAATCACTAACTATCTCTAGAAGGTACGAATCATCTATCTTTAAAGCTGTGGGAGATATAACGTTTTTTCCAAATTGCGGGGGCGGTAGGGGGCGTGGCCAAAATTTGAAACAAACCCATACATGTCAAACCTCTATCTCTTACCATCTCTGAGATCTAGATGTTCATACAGACAGACGGACGGACGGACAGACGGATAGACGGACAAGTCTCGGCTGTTGATGCTGATCAAGAATGTATATACTTTATATGGTCGCAAATGATTCCTTCTGCCTGTTACATACATTTGCACGACTTTAGTATACCCTTTTTACTCTACGAGTAACGGGTATAAAAACATGGTTTCGGGATAAATGCGTTTAAAGTTTGAAGTAATTTGAAATTGCCTGTTTTATCGAAGACATTGGTTGACCAAAAAGGCTATACCTTCCAAAGTATGTATTTTGAATTTCAAAACATCCTTTGTGGGGGATATTTTCAAATATCCACGCTATAAAATAATAATAAAAAAAATTCCAAAAAAAAACTGGTAAACGGTAGGGGAGTGATTCACTTATTTGCTCATAACTTGAGAACCGCTCATCCGATCTTTATCATTTCTTGGGCAAATCAATACATATGGCTAATGACTAACTATCTCTAGAAGATACAAATCGTCTATCTTTGCGAGTCTTTGTTAATAAACTAGGCTCTAATCTAAGAGATTTATATCGATTACATAACAACATTTCGGAATGAAATCGTGTTTGAAGAAGTACGAGAAAGGCAAAGCTAACTTCGTCTGTACCGAAGTTTTGATACACTTGAAATAGCTTGTCACAACGGTTAGCGACTTCGACCAAACTTCGCAAATCAGTTTAAAAACATGACAATACCCATGACCGTGTTTGAGAGCGATATTATTGAGAACAAACCAGTTTTTCTCACTAAAACCCATTTTTCGAACGAACATTTGTATGACAGATACAATAAGTAGTCATCCGATCCGGTCGGTTCCGACATATTAGCAGCGTGCAGTAAAAAGAAGACTCTGTGCAAAGTTTCAGCTCGATAGCTCCAAAACTGAGGGACTAGTTCGCGTAGAAACAGACAGACGGACAGACGGACGGACAAAGCTTAATCGACTCAGCTCGTCATGCTGATCTAGAATATATATACTTTATGTAGTCGGAGATGATTCCTTCTATGCGTTGCAAACTTCTGGGCAAAATTATAATACACTTTTCAAATGTATAAAAATAAACAGTGTTGCCAAATCAGCTTATTTTTCAATTTAGCTGGCCTTTATAGCCCTTTTCATATTTCTCTAAATAATGTTGTCAAAATTCCCTTAAGAGAACCTCTTATCAAATTGAACTTGTTCTACTTTATAAAGAAATGCTACATTTCTAAATATTCAGAGATACTTGATTTGCTATTAAACTATCGTCAGAGAGTCTCTTTATAGATATACGATAAGTGCAAAGGCAGCTTTAGTCTAAGCATTATCTGTGCCAAATTTGATTCCGATATCTTAATGTTTGGGGTTTATGCCCCATTTTCGCGCTCTTTTGACCACTGTGCGTTGGGAGTTAACGCTCACCCCAGTCGTAATAATCTGCAAATTCCTTCAAAACATCGATAATTTTGGTGATTGAATTCGGATGGAAACTAGGCCAATATTAAGGCATATTAATGCTGTATTATCAAAAAAAAAAAAAACCCGTAAATACAAACCATTGTACTGTGTCATGTCTGCCAAGCGGACGCTTAGGTGTGAGACCGAAGGCGAAAAGCTGCTCACCGCAAAACGCGAACTAAAACCTATGCGTTTAGGAAGAAATAAATCTTTTTTTATTTAAACACGTATTTAGTTATATTAACAAAGTGATAAAATATTTAGTTTAAAAGATAAAAACAGTTGTGTGAAATATTCTAATTACGAGCTAAATAATTTTAAGTACGAGATTTTTACTACAGGAAGGGAGCATTTAGGCCCTAGGAGGTGATAAAGACAGCACAGATAACACGCAGGGAAGGAGCAGCAAGTTTCCTGTAGCCGTCCATGGGACATTGAATATATATTGGTTAATTAACGCCATGAAGACCAGATCACCATGGATGCAAATTTTATAAAAATTAAACGTGCAATAGGTTCCCAATCTTCTGCACCTACTTATCGGACGGACAATAACGGTATACAGAGTCCTTGTGGCGTATAAAAACTAAAATTTCGTTATTCTTCCCGCTGGAGTTTTCTGGCAAATAAAGTTGTTGCACAACCTTTGACCGCCTTTATATGCCGTTCATTATTTCAAACCAGGTTCCATTTAACGAGAACGTTTGGCATGCGCCTATTTCAGTTTTAAAATGGTTACCTTTCAATCAACGCTATCATTAGTCACCGCACTTCAATGGTTCTCTCTCGCTCTCCAATTGAACAAATCCACAGTTCACATAATTTCTCCCCCTCCCCTTGCCCACGCTACTCAATCACAATTACAATCTCAATCCCGATTCCCACTTCACACCTTTCTTGCAGGCTTCAAGCGGCCGCAACCACCGCATCCACATACATACACCTGTAATTTTCGCCTACCAACCTTCAAAACGAACCAAACACACAGGCACACATAGGCATTAGGTGCCAAAAGAGCCCAAGACAATTTGTAGGTAGAGATAGATAGATACCACCTCGGGTAGCTCCATCAAGTGCAGCCTGAAGAGCTGGGCCAGCTGATGCAACAACTGATTGCAGTTTTCTAACTGCAACGCGGCAATAATTTCGTAATTTCTCACTCACTTAATTTAGCACAATTAATCTCAATTTTAGCTGTCAACCGAGCTGGAGCTCCGGTTCAGGTTCGGCATCAGGCTCTGGCCACGCATGATGTCTGGGCCTTGGGAGTGGGAATCTTCACATAAATATTGGACTGCCGTTAGATTCCATGTGTAATTTGTCACTCGAAATTAATCTATGTTGGACCACGAAGTGGTGTTTGGGTGAGCTGGCTAGCGCATGCCAAAGTGCTGAGTGATGTGACCCGGGTCGCTCGGTCTTTGTCTTTTCGCCATGCTGTTTATTATTATTATTGTATCATAATGCCAACTGTTAACTGACTGTGACCATCTGCTTCTGAGTAAGCCTGGGTCCGGGTATGGGTCTGGGAGTGTCGATGCCCCCCATTGTGGCTTCACTCGTTGTTGTTTTTGTTTTTTCGGGCCTTGCCCATTAGGCAGTGTTTAGGGTTACATTTGGAGTGTTGTTTTAATTTAATTTGCTTGCCTTGGGGAGTTCGCTGCCATTTCCATTTTGCGGTTTTGGGTTCATGTTTGCAACATTTTTCTTTTGCGGTTTAACAAATTTTCTAGTGATCTGTGGCAAAAGACGCTTGGCTCTTGGGTCTTGGTCTTGTCGCAGTCCATACAGGTTCTCTTCCCTGTCTTCCCATACACATGCTTAGATATAGATATGGACTTGAAACGTTAGCAAACACACACAGAACACAGGGAGGGGGTCGACGGCTGGTCGGTTGGCTGGTTGGTTAGATGGTTGGACTGTTGCTCTCTCGGTTTGACTTGGGCTCGTCTTCGTCCACATTTATGGCAGTTGGCAGCCGCAGCAAGGTGTTATTTTCATTTCTAGGTTACTGACCCATGTCACAAGTGTGTGGAAAATTCAATATTGCTGTGAAAAATACTTACACAACTATTAAATAAAGACATGGGCTCTGCTGGTGGCTAGCCCCGGCCTCGGCTTGGGCCACGGCCTGTGGCCCAAGCTTAGCATCTTTTGCTCGTACTTAATAATTACGCTCATTTCATGCATGCAATGTTTGGATTCCAGTGAATCGCCCACCCCGCCAGCCAGGTGGCGGGGTCCACGCTGGAGCTACCGTGTGCGGTAACCTTCAAGCTAACATGGAACAAATGGAAAATTCTTCGACAGCTGCCGTTGCACTTTTCTGCCGCCGCTGCTGCTTAATTAATTACCACATTCCTTTGGCTTTGGCTGTGGCTGTCAGATTTCCGTTTGCCCGCAAAAATTGCGGATCCAAAACGAAAGACTGAAGACACAAACTTGCTTTTCTCCTCCCATCTTCACACACTTTGCACACTTCCTACTCTCAAATGGTAATCGATTGAGTTCGTACATGTCACTTGCTGAGCTTTTGTGGCATTGTTGACAGCACAAAACGATCGGCAAATGAAAATGACATGATGTGCATGCCAGAGAGCAGCCGCCTGCCTCACACTCGAGACCCAGTCGGCCCATGACAAATTGCGACCTATTAATCTTGACATGGTGGACTTTCACTTGGCCCAGGCTTCACTTCCACTAAGTACATACACTCAGATGTATGTATTATGCAAATGTCAATCAGCCACGCGTTGACAGGATGGCTTAATCTCCATCTCTCCCACAGTTTCAGCATAATTGCCAATATGCTGTGTATGGGGCAGATACTTTTGCCTTGTTTGGCCGTTTAAAATTAACGATTAACATTTTTTATTTTAGATTTGATTCACGTTTAAACGATTAATCAAGTTTCAAGCAGCGTCTTCGAATCCAACTTGGTCTCCGCAGCGTCGGTTGCCTGCTGCTCTACTGCTTTGGCATGGCCTGGGGCGTTGTTGTCTCGTAGTTATATGGGTCAGTAAGGTGGAATTTTTATATTCGGTCTTAAACCAGAAGTTTATCTTATTTTGAAAGCATAAGCCAAATTAAGTGGTGCGAATATAAGAAAAAATGTCATGCCGAGTGCTTAATGCGGCATGGAGACCATTAAAGAAGTTGGCCAAATTGAAATCGACTTAATTTTAAATTTAAAAAGATTTTGCTATAAAATGAAACTTAAAGTTGTTTGGTAAAAAGATTCTCATGCTAATTAAAAGTAGTCAGCAACATAAATGTTATCGGGGCTTTAGATTAAATAAAACATGAAAACTGATTCGAAATTCACGATTGAGAAGCCGTAAATGTGAACAGAGGGGAAGAAACAGGTTCAGAAAATAAGTTGCCTTAAAAAATGTTGAGTGCACAATGGTTTAAAAGTGCTTGAAATGAAACGATTGGAAAGTATGAGTGTGCAATGGTACAGTGCGTTTTGACGTCATTACATTCGCAATCGTGTTCGTTCTCAGTGCCAAATGTCCCAAGTCGGACAATAAAAATGTTGTTTTTTTAAATTTTGTGCTTTTTTTAAAATTCAATAAAAATAAAACTAAAAATCTTCTTAAAATCCATTTTTGGTTAAATGATTTTAATATTTCAATAACACACAAAAAAATTAAAAAACAAAAAATGTATATTCAAACAAGTAAGACCGTTGCAGTCGAGTAGCCCGACTGCAACAATAATGACAACGAGAGCGTAAGTTAAAGTCTTAAAGGCTCTCACTTCCAAAAACCACAAACTTTAATAAAAAAAATATTTATTTATCCTCCTTCTTTCTCTTATGGGTGATCATCCGACAAAGTATGCAACGTTTTTTTAGGGTGGGGTGGGGGTGGGGGTTGCTTGGTTGCACTTTTTTGCTCATAACTACTGAACCGTTCATTCGATTTTTATCATTTCTTCGGCAAATCGATTCATTTTGCTAATTACTAACTATCTCTCAAAAGTACAAATCGTCTATCTTCAAAATTGTGGGAGATATAACGTTTTTTCAAAATTGCGGTGGCGGGAGGGGGCGTGGCCAAAATTTGAAACAAACTTGATCAGCGTACAGATAAAAGAAGCATTTGTCCCATACATGTCAAACCTCTATCTCTTACCATCTCTGAGATCGACGTGTTCATACAGACAGACGGACGGACAGACGGACGGACGGACATGGCTAAATCAACTCGGCTGTTGATGCTGATCAAGAATATATATACTTTATAGGGTCGGAAATGTTTCCTTCTCCCTGTTACATACATTTGCACAACTTCATATCCCCTTTTACCCATTTTCAATGGGTACAGGGTATAAAAATTACAGGTTAGAGTGGGAGGTGGTAAAAAAGGTGTCTCCATGGTTGACACGAGTTCAACTCTTCTAAACTAACAAAAAAAGAAAGGACGGTTCGGGCTTAAAAAAACGCTCTTGATTTGATTCTGTTTCGGTGTAGTAAGGTCGCTTCAGAAAATTCTTACTTTGAGTACAAATCGTTCTTAAATTCGAAATTGACCTTTAAAAATTAAAAAATAGAAACAAAATTCTTGATTCAAGAAAAAAAGATTTAATTTAAGATCATTTCGTGCTTGACGTTAAAACGAGCTCTTACTTTAAGTACAAATTCACTTAGCTAACATTAATAAGTCTAAATCATGCTTATTTTGAGCCGTTTAAAAAAGTTTAACATATCAGCGCGTATAAGTTATAAAAAATATAATAAGGATGAGGGGGTAATATAGTAAAGAAGAAGTTATATCTCCTTCTTTTATGATTGATGTTCCAAAATCAATCAAAATTTTCACTGTTTTTTCCAGTTTCCAGAAGCAATTCAAATAAAATTTTTGATTACACAAATGAAGTGAGAACATTGAACCACAGATGTGTAGAGATAGGGAAGCAAATTTCAATTTTAAACTCTTTTGCCATTGTACTGCCCTTACTTATACATTACTTCTAAATCATCATACTTTCTATTGTTTGCAGAATAGTTTTAGTGTCTTTCTTTCTAGAGTCTAAGTGTCTTACCAAGATATTTTTACAACAAAGGAAGCAGATAGCATTGAAACCGTAGATTCATGTACAATCAAGGCATATCGGGGGTGCCACAGAAACCTCTTCCAACCAAATTCCAACCGAACTCCAATTCTCAGGTGCCACAGAAATATCTTTTGGTTGGTTTCAAACCTCTAATGTTTTGTTAGGAGATTTTGCAAAGCTCTTTTCTCACTAGCGCCTTAAGTCGAAGTGGCGCCCCCTACTGGACATCTAGCGGATTCAGGGATGGAAACTAACACCTTAGTTTAGCGACAACAAAATTTTAAATTTTGCATTATATTGGTGGGGAATGCGACTTAAAATTGAATTATTATTTAAAAATGCATCATAAAACATATAACACAATCAAAAAATTTCAGTTAATCATTAAATTAACCCACATCTAAAATAAGGGAAATTTTTTGGCGAGAGATTCAGCCCTGGTTTTAGTGATGGAACATCAATTGGAACATCTGGTGCTCCAACTAGATTTTCTAATTAGAAAATGAAATCTCTAGAAGTTCTGTGGCACCAACGAATTTTTCGGGGAGATTTACAAACCAACCGTCGGCAAAAATGTCTATTCTGTGGATCGGGCCCCCGTATATATCGAAATTGCCATTACCATTTTTATGGTTTAAAACATTGCAATTAGCATTGCAATTATTTGTACAATTAGTACACGAAAATTTAATTATTGGTATTTAAAAATAATTGAGAGTAATTTCTTATGCAATTAATTGAACTTTTTATTACCCAAAATATTGAAATTTTTAATTTCGATTTGGTCTTGGCACTAATCGAATTCCAAAATCAACAACGCAACAGTATATTCAAACAGATATTTCTTAATACGATGTGAAATCATATATTAACATGACAAGTTCTGGACAAGTTCCGTCCAGATATATATGGGCATTTCCATTCTGTCGAACGGGACCATCGAACACGTTTAATGTAAATAAAAGTCGAAATAGCTTTAACTAATAACTTTAAATAAGCCCTATTATTGGTGCTGACGCTGATTTTGGGCAATTTTCCGTTTTCACGATAATTGCATTCGTACGTGACAAAAAGTGGACCTTTTTTGGAAATTCCCATAAGGGTGTCCCAGAAAATCAAAGTCTTTTTTTTACGCATACCCTCTAAATTTTTACTTTTAAGTCAAAACAGTTATAAATAAAATTTCAAAAAGGTAGGACCATGGTAACCCGTGCCGAATTGCATTGAAACATTTCAGTACTTTCTATCTGAGGCTGACGCTAACATGTCAGTCTGATCTGTCTATTTTTAGATCTGGATTATGGCCTATATGAAAAGATTTGTGGGTAAGTCTTAACATGGTACTCCATATCGCGGTTTTTTGGCTGGGGCGGACCATCTCTTAGAGGCCGTCTGTGGCCCAGTGGTTAGTGTGCTGGACTGCTGGGCGGGAGGTCGTGGGTTCGATCCCGCCTCTGAACATCTAATAATAAAAGTTTTTTTCTTTCTTTAGAAACTATCTTTTACACATACGGTCACCTTCACCAGCTTAGTGGCGCCAGCCATGAAAAAGCAATTTCTCAAACTTTGCCGTTCGGATCCGGCGTTAAACTGTAGGTCCCTTTCTCTTGTGTGAAAAATTTAAAGCACACACGCCAAGAGATTGAGAGAAGCTTGGCTTGGCCCCGTTGAGGAGCTGTATAGCCAGTTTTACCTTTACCATCCCTTAGGGACATGCAGAAGCCTATTATACCATAATAAAAAACGATTTTAATGAAAATCTACTGAGCGCTTTTAAGAGGTTTACCTTCTTCTGGATGTACCTTAACCGATTGCACGATTGAAGTGAATTTTCTATATTGCGTTCCCCATGGCCCTGTGCACATTTGCTGAATTTTTAAGAATTTTATTTTAAAGCATTAAAAACTAACACTGTGCAACAGTCAAAAAAACTACCAAGCAACACTATGCGGAATCGATAGTGCTACCCGAACTGAGTAAATTCCTATCAGCGTTTGGTTAGATTGGAAGCACTTTTTTTATGGACCCTCAAAGTTTTTTTAAATTTGGTGTGCCAACCAAAAAATGTGTCATGAGTTTTGGGCAAACAGATCATTCAGTTTTAGTGATAGCTGCAAACTGTCTTCGGCAAAGTTGTAGCTGACAGTCCGCAGAATAAATTCTTCATAGAAAGATTTAAAAAAATCATGTTTTTCGGTAGTATTTCTTAAAAAACTCTTTTTCAAAAACTTTTCGAGTATAACTTTTAAAAACTCAGAATTTTTCGCATACTTTCTTTGGCAAAAAAGAAGCTTTTGAGATACCAAACAACTCTGCTAAACAAGGTTTTACAATCTGAACACTTCTACATCCTCGAAAACGGCCCCAAAAGTGTGAATTTCCAATTTGGCATCAATTCCAGCGGTTAGTGTGCTGGACTGCCGCGGGAGATCGTGGGTTCGATCCCGCCTCTGAACATCTAATAATAAAAATTTTTTTCTTTCTTTATAAAAAATAGCTTTTACACATATGGTCACCTTCACCAGCTATTGGCGCAAGCTGTGAAGTAATCTAGCCATGAAAAAGCAAATTCTCAAACTTTGCCGTTCGGATTCGGCGTTAAACTGTAGGTCACTTTCTCTTGTGCGAAAAATTTAAAGCTCACACGCCAAGAGATTGAGAGAAGCTTGGCTTGGTCCCGTTGTAGGAGCTGTATAGCCAATTTTACATTTACATGTCAAATCAGCATAAACAGCCGAGTCGATATAGCCATGTCCGTCTGTCCGTCCGTCTGTCCGTCTGTCCGTCCGTATGAACAAACAGATCTCAGAGATGGTAAGCGATAGAGGTTTGACATGTATGGGACAAATGCTTCTTATACTTGCAGGCAGATCAAGTTTATTTTCAATTTTTGCCACGCCCCCTCCCGCCCCCGCAATTCGGAAAAAACGTCATATCTCCCACAGTTTTGTAGATAGATGATTCGTACTTTCTAGAGTTAGTTAGTCATTAGCAAAATGTATCGATTTGCCGAAGAAATAATAAAGATCGGATGAGCGGTTCTCGAGTTATGAGCAAATAAGTATATCACTCCCCGCCACCCCCCGCCACCCACCACCCACCCTTTCACAACCAACGCCGCACAATCTTAGAGAGAGAGAGAGAGAGAGAGGTACAGAGTATATTATAGTCGGGCTTGACCGACTTTCTCACTTGTTGTACATAGAATTTAAGTTAGTACACCTAAGACGTTAGACTTTAAAACGGGCTCGAACTATGTATGGCGGAAATAATATCGATTTCTCAAATTATCGAATATATTTTGGTGATAGTTTTCGTAGATATTTTTGTTGACTTTGACCACAAAACGCAAGGTGTCCTGAGTGCATTCACAAACTCAATGTTTGTACCCGTTACTCGTAGAGTAAAAAGGGTATACTAAAGTCGTGAAAATGTATGTAACAGGCAGAAGGAATCATTTCCGACCATATAAAGTATATATATTCTTGATCAGCATCAACAGCCGAGTCGATTTAGCCTTGTCCGTCTGTCCGTCCGTCCGTCCTTCCGTCCGTCTGTATGAACACCTAGATCTCAGAGATGGTAAGAGATAGAGGTTTGACATGTATGGGACAAATGCTTCTTTTATCTGCACGCAGATCAAGTTTGTTTCAATTTTTGGCCACGCCCCTTCCCGTCCCCGCAATTTGGAAAACAGTTATATCGCTTACAGTTTTAAAGATAGACGATTCGTACCTTCTAGAGATAGTTAGTAATTAGCAAAATGAATCGATTGATAAATGATAAAGATAGGATGAACGGTTCTCAAGTTATAAGCATAAAAGTAAACCAAGCCCCTCCCCCGCTATCATCCCACCCACCCTAAAAAATTGTTGCATACTTTTACGGATGGTCACACTAAGGAACGCGGGAACACTTTTAAACATGTTTTTTCTTGAGTAACGGGTATATCGAAGTCGGTTAGAGCCGACTTTAACTTACGCTCTCGTTTTACATAAAAATATGTTTACTATTCAAGTTGAGCTTCTCCATTCAATCCCAACAATTAAAATATAAATGAAATAAAATACTTATCTCTTGTTAAACTTACAAAAATAAATTTAATCTATATTTTTGAGTGTAGTGGATCAGCGGTCTCTATATTTTGAACACAGTCAAAATCGACTTGCTTATTGTAAAGCTGTATTTTTCCCTTTTCTGAGTTTTCATTTGATATGGCTGAATAATATTCAGTCAAAAAACTCATATAAGAAACTCCAAGAGAACTCTTCTCATATCATCTCAACAATTTTGAAACTCTTAGTTTGACTACTCATATGATACGGCTTAAAAATGTGTCTATTTTAAAAAAAATCGATAATATCGAAATTTTTTTAACAAAATACCAGAGATTAAAACCGTAACCGAAACAATAACCCTTAACCGCTAAAAACACTTTAAAATTTGTAACCAAAACCGTAACCGAAAAAATGATTTTCTTATAACCGTAATCCTATAACCTTTATTACATTAAAATCGATAAACTAAATCAGTCGGTTAATCAGAACCGCTTGTGTTAGTGAGCAAGAAGCTCTCCAGACTACAGCCTACAACCCAGTTCTGGTTCACAAAAAAACAATAAGTTCGGCTCGCGTTTACTTAAAAACATGAGTAACTTCGGCCCCTGGTGTCTATGGCTGGCTGGCTTTGGTGTAGACCTGGGCAAGCGAAATGGAGAGGACAGAAAAATATGCCCTTCTCTCTATGACACTCAGTTATGCATGGCCGGCTCACAAGCATACATTGCGCCGCACTATTGCTGACGGCCACAAAAAAAAGAGAGCGAACGAGAAAGAGTGAGTGCGGCTAACCAAAATCTTTACCCTCCTCATCTTTCCTATATACAGATGTATGTGATATTACACTGGATGCTGGCTAGTCTAGCCAATCCAAAAATGTACGACTTCGGCTCAAATTTGGCATCAGATAATTCTGATTTTTTCTGTAACCTTGGGTTCTATCTGGATTCAATGTTAATTTGAAATCAAAAACAACTCAGAATTGACCAAACTTTAGTCTCACGAGATAGAATTTGGAGAACCAAGTCTGTTCGAGAATGATGCTTACCTATGTGCAATATTTCTTGATCCGACATATAATGTGTCTTTATCTGCCGAGCAGATAATTAACTGTATTAAATTGTTGGACAACCATATTTTGATTAATTTATCAGGGGAAACAGTCCACATCCAAGTTGGTCGGAAATTTCCAGCAATTCTAATTAAAAACAATCTGACATCTTCATTAAAAATATGTTTTGGCAGAGGACACATTGGAACGGACGGAAAAATGAAACAAATTTCCAGATCTTTTTTAAATTATCAAAAGTTTTGCTGGCAGTTTGTTTCAGGAGTAGAATTTATAATGAATTCCCGTTTTTGTCTGCATGAATTGACAAATTGAAATTTTATTCTAATAACCGTAACCGTAACCGTAACCCGAAACAGAATTAGGTTAATAACCGTAACCAGTACCGTAACCGATATTCCACAACCGTAATATAACCGTAACCGGAAAAAAACGATCGGCCAAAACAGTAACCGTAACCCAAACCGTTATTCCTTTCGGTTTTAATCTCTGCAAAATACCAATTTTATATTGACGGCCACAAAAAAAGAGAGCGAACGAGAAAGAGTGAGTGCAGCTAACCAAAATCTTTACCCTCCAGGGTCAGTATCGAAAAGCCCTGTAGATTTAGGAAAATAAAGGAGAAGGAACACATTGATCAAATATAAACTAATTAGAGCAGGTTTGGACCACTGCTGATTAATAGTTTCAGTATTTTTACTCATGGTGGGAAAGTACTAAAATAATGTACAATTAAATGTCTTTCGTTAATTTAATGAATGCACTGTAAAAAAAGCAAGAACTTAAGACTGAAAAAGAGCAATTGAGAGCTCAATTGGGAACAAAATTAGCTTCAATTAGGAACAACAATTATCAGGTATCAGAGCTGTCATGGTTCGTTTAGAATTTTTAATTTGGATTACTTGCTGAAAATCAAACAATTTAGATAAATTTTTATTGTAAACATTTCCTTATTTAAAAATTATTGCAATATCGCCTCAACGCAATGCACCTTTGTATGTGGTCGCAGGTCTAAGCAGCTTCTTGTATTTCTATGCACGGTAATTAAGTTGAAGCAGTTCTGGAACAACATTTCTGAATTGACGGCAACTTCATTTGAATTTTGGTTTCTCTCACTGTGCATTTATCTCTAATGTTTACCATAATTTTTATGAGTTTTAGAACTTGTTTAATCACCAGGTCAAGCTAAGATTCTTTCTGATCTTGGGTGCATACATCTTTATTTCCTCTTTGATTTATGAGTTTTCGAGTTGAGCCCCGACAGTGTTAAATGATCTTTTGCTAAATTGATGTCAGAGTAATTCAGTGGTAATCAGCGGGCAATCTGCGCATGATCAACAGGTATTAGTGTTGAGTATATGCTGTCAATGAACTGTTTTGCATGAATCCATTTGCAACTGCCAATTATTAGCGCGTCGACTGGTCAGGCATGATTGAATGTATTACTTTGACATAAGAATAGAAAGGTTAGTCGGATTCAGCATCTCAATGAGCTGCACTCATTTAGATCCCTCCTCCACATATTACACAACTGTTACACTGTGACAACTCATAATAAAATGAAGAAAAAAACCCACAAATATAAGCAGAAAAATCTTTAACACTGACCCACTTTCAAAGCTTTAGTGAGTCAATAAAGAAACCGCACAGAGTTTTGCGTTAATACGGAGATTAAATAATCGCCAGCCACATGAATCACCCACACGGCTTGCCAAATATCGCGCAAGTGACAAAAGACACAAAAGAAAAGTTGTTAAAATTTACGACCAAGTATTGGTCGCCAGCCTAGGGGGTCGAGGTCGCCAAACCGTAAATATTTATGCACTTATCAATATATATATATTTTTTTTTATGTCTGCCAAGAGAGTGCGCGCAATCAGCTGTTCAGCCAAACGAAAGACTTAAGGCACAAACTTGTCTGTCATAAATCTCTCTTTGGCTACGCGCTCTCTTGCTCTTTGGCGGTGCTCTTTTTTCTTTTTTTCCTCTTTCTCTTTTGGGGCACTTGGCGCAGTTTTATGCGCTGGCTGCTGCTTTGCCGGCCGCAGTTTGGTTTATACAGCGAGCGAGTACGGATCAGAGAGATCGGTAACCGATTCCGGAATACGGTTTTGCTGTTTTTCAAAGTCGCGATCGTTGTTGTTGTTGTTGATGCTGCTGCAGCCGTGTCCAATATAGATTTTTTTAATCAAGGTGCCAAATCTTTTTAAACACTTATCACAGCCGCTAGCTTAAAAGAAAAAAAAATAACGCAGACCCAGACAGACAGACGGTTCAATCAATCAAAGAGATCAGTAACCGATCGAAATTGTGCATAAAAAAATTTCCAGACCTGTAAAAAGTGAGAGTTTTCCATGATTTTTAACTATAATTTTGCTGTCGTTTTTTCTGTGTGTGTGTGTGTGTCTTTTTTCGCTTCTTCAGTGCGACTCAATCACGACTAATTGCGCATGCGCGGCCGCTTTATGCGTATTTAAAGCGCCGCCTTTATTACAAAACTGCAGGCAAGTATCAGCTTCAACTCTCTCGATCTGCTCGCTGCCCACTTAATATGCGTGTCACGTTGCCGGCCATCAAGTTCAAATTGCATTCGCTGTCAACGCATTGGCGGCGCAGCCTCAGCTCAGCTCAGCTGGCGGGCACACGCGTTGATATTTCGAAATTAACACCCCGGTCAGAGAGTGGAGCAACTGCAGCAGCTGGCTAATTAAGAAATAAAAAGTTATCAACTGGGTGGAAAAAGTAAAATAAAACAGTCAAAACATACTTGACAGCAGGATAATGACCTGAGCCTGTCTGCCGATAACTTTGGCAGCGACATGCACACTAATTAGTCAACATTTGTAGAGAAGGTGAAGCTGCTGCAGCCAACTGCTGCACTCTACTTGGCACTTGTTGAAACGACACAAAAACAACACAAAGTCTCCAATGCAAAAGTGAGTTAATGCAGCTGGAAGCAAGTTTTTCCTGCTTGCTCCTGACTGTCAAATGCAAAACTGGCGAGTTACTCCCAAGCTAATGCACTCACTCACACACAAACACACGCGCACACAAGTGCAGTTAATTAATTTCTTTGTTGTTTTCTACGGTAAATCATGCCACGTTGGTGTTGCAAGAGAATTTCGCGCAGAGAGTAGCCACAGGTCCCAAGACCTGAGAGACCCGAAGAGTTCTACTGCTGCTGCTGCTGCTGCTGCTGCTGCAGATTTTTCAGCTCTGTGAATTCCCAACCTCCACTCGGGGTCTTTTGTTGCAGCTACTTGAACTGCATTTGCATATAAATTAGTTTTGATAGCGCTCCACGGCGTCCAAATAGCAGCCACTAACAGTTTGATGTTTGTTCTTTGAATGCGTTGCGAAAAATCAACTTGCCATCTAACGGTACTCATTAAGTGAAGTACAGCCAGGGAAACGGCTGTGGAAAAGCAAGTGGGAACAGCCACCACACACGACACTCGCGACATTGAGACGGGATAAAGCGATAAGTTGGGCAATAAAAATTGGCACCACTTTGGCACAATTAATGCAAAGAGTGCAGGAATGGAAAGCGGGGAAAGATACAAAAGACTTGGGCAAACAACTGGCAGCAGCTGCACCAGTTAATTGTTAATTGTTGACAACTACACTCGTCGTGGTTGTCGTCGAGAGAAGTTCAATAGAAGGGGAAAAAGACGTGCAAATGCACAATTAATGGGCTTGAACTGAGAAAGGAAGCTGTGGTTGAGATGCTAATGCCGACAGCTGCTTGTCTCAAGTTAGTTAAAGTTTAAAAAAGTGTAAATGTTACAAACAAACAAAAAAGAGCATTACTATTTATTGAAGTTTATATCAAATTTCTGAGCTAGCTAATTTTATTTGTTAGCTGAAATGCTCTACTCAGAAATGAGTGATAAACTAGATAATACATTCTTACTGTGCTATTTTTTTTTAATTTATTAAAGTACCTATGCAAAGTCTGCATCATAATTTGTCTAGTGTTAAATTTAAAGATTTTCTCGCATTAAAATAAGTTGGAATAAATTTTTAAGCTGTTCGGGAAGCTGACATTTTTTTATAGATTGTAGAAATATGAAAAAATTCTTGTGGGGTGTGCAAATATGAACAGTCTGACGAATAAAACTAAGTCACAGAGTGATTTTAAACAATTTTTTTTGCTGCATTGGAGGTCCCAAATAACGAAAAAAAATTCAAAGAATTTATAAAATTTTACTTTTTAAGTGGTGAGCACATGCATATACATATGTCACCCTAATTTACTAACAGCATAACCGAAAAAATCTGTATATTAAAAAAATGTTAATACAAATGTATAGAAACTAGCTTTTTTGCTTTGCAGATAAAGTTTTTAATTTGGGAGTTATGGAATTTATCATTAAAAGCAGGGCTGCAAACCTCCTATAAAATGGCAGCGGTTCACTCCGGGGTTCGAACCCGCGAAATTTTTTGCGTTCGGGTTTACGGAGCGGGTTCAGAAAATCGCTGAACCTAGGTTCGGGTTCGAACCGGAGTTCAATAAAAATATTGTTTTTCAGAAATAGTCGCTAAACCCAACAACTATTTAGTTTTTCGCTAATTCAGAAAACACGTTAGTAAATTGAAACAACTTAGTCTCAACTTCCTTCTTCCTTTTATGTGTCAGATAAGCTCACAATTTACTCTGCTATTTGTAAGTTTATGTGACACATGGCTCTATGTAGAAGGTGAGAAATCGGCCTTAAAACTTTTATTCATATTTATATAGAATTTTAGGCTTGATATTATCATATTTGAGCTTGGATCATCGGACGTTTTAGCAGGCTCCAGGTCAAAAAATCATGGAGAATTAGAGATAAAATGTACACTGCCTCTCAATTTTGAGAGGTGATAAGCGATAGCCCGCAATTGTCCATTTAAGAACTCACAGTGCTTAGAGCTATCAGAGAGCTTAGAGCAATCATAGAGCGTAAGCGAGAGCGAATAGCTGACTAATTTCCAACCCATAAGTCTATTTCTTTATGTTAGTTCATTACTTTTAAAACAAGGCACACATACAACACAAAGGAAGAAAGCCGACTGTACAGCTGTTTCAAGAACCTCCCGGGTTCTATCATTAGCAGGCTTTGCCTATTTTATGCAAGTCGGCAAAGGTCTTTGCAATGACTGTTTGGGAATTCCAAAGTCAGCACAAGTGCAAAAACTGACAACAACATACAACGCCAAATTGACAGAAGTCTTTGTGTATGTGTGTGCACTAGAGCGGTCCCCAAACCGGCAAAATGGAAAAAAGAAGGTCTCAGCATTCCCAAAGCTAATATTTGTTGTATAATTAATAATTGTGAAAATCAAAAAATTTTATTTTAATTTTAAATGGGCGCGACAGGGTCTCAAAGTTTTAAAAAATATTAATCATACGACACGTTCACCAAATACAAATTTTTACAAACGAAGTTATTAGTTCATTTCAATTGCTGTCATTGTTTAAAATTCAAAAAGGGATCTACATTTGTGGAAATAAAATATTTACAAATTTGAATAGTTTATAAATAAAATCATCGCCGACTGTTTATAAATAAAAAAAAATATATGATAATAGACAACACTGCGTATGAGTTATTTACAAAAACTTTAGACGCCATTCGCGCCCGTTAAAACTCGACTTTTTTATCTTTTGTTTTTATTTACGCTAATTATACATGAAAAAGTATCAGATAGGGGGGTGAGAGGTCATGCACCTTAAAAATTTCATATACATGGGGACCGCTCTAGTGTGCACCCATTTCGAAATTCTATCCTCTCAGTTAAAACACTTGGTACAATATAATCATTAGTGTGTCTTCCAGCAATCTGTCATTCTTGCTGTCTTTATCTCCGGATAAATCAAAAATTTATGAATAGGAAAAGTGCGCTAGACAGATACTTGTTTTGCAGGAACAGCTAATAAAACAAATGCGTCATTGTTAAGTTCTTTAAAATTATAGTTTTTCCAAAACTATCATCTTCATCGGATGATAAACATGGTAAATAATCAATAGTTATTTTATTTATTATTCTTAAATAGAACATGTTTTTAGAACCGAACTTTTTTCAACTTTTTTTTTTTGCTCCGGTTCAGGTTCGGCTTAGCGAAGAAATAATTGTTCTGCTCCGGTTCAGGTTCGGTTCGGACTTTTCTGAAAATGCGGAGTTCCCGACTTCGAAGCGATTCAGCTCCGAACCGGTTTGCAGCCCTGATTAAAAAGCCAATACTCCGATAAGATAAAAATTTTGTTTGGCACAATACTTCACATGAATAAAGGACACTTTTGAAGTCTGATTGCTTTCGAACAGCAGTAACAGTAACGAACAGCACTAAATTTGTTCGATATTACTTATACGCAGTGTTGACTGTGATCGCTATGTATTATTGTAGTTGTAGTTTTGTTTTATTAACGGTTTGGGCTTGTCATATGTATAACTATTTTGTGCTCACTTTATATGAATGGTTTGGTCATGTTTCAAGAACATTTTGTGCTCGACCAACACCATTTGTTAGAGTATATTTTTTTTGTTGCTAAACTTGCTAGTTTTATCATCATAAAGGTCGTCAAAACAGTTACAATGTGTAAGTTGGAGACTTACACTAATACACTCAGAAAACTATGGCCGTGCACATATCGATGACGAAAAAATCGATGGATCTAGTTCAATATGTTGAAGTGAACGAATGTGAAGTGCGACTATGATTGCAAATTTTTGTGATTTTTGTTAAAATCAAAACGATAGCTTTCACGCATACCATTTTTATCTTAAAATTTCATCAAAGCGTTAAACATAAGCCAATTAACTTTTTTTGATGGATGATGTTTGATTGGTATGCTGGTGAACAGGGCCTATTTTTCTATATTTAAGAAAATCGCCCTAAAATTTTGAAAAAATTTCTACATTTAAGAAAATTTTTTTCTGAATTTCGGAACAGTTGCCCTAAAAATGAATTTCTTAGAAAATATTTTCTAAAAAATTAGACAAATATATATTTTTTTCAAAATTTTAGGGTGCATTTGCTTTATTGCCTTTTCTAATTTTTAGCGTAGTTTTGCCTTTGATTTTAGAAAATATTTGTTAAAATTGTAAAATATAAAGACAATTAGGGTATTCACTTTGTTGAGCACTTAGGCTCTTGGCGAAAAGTGTAAGCATTATCAACAACAATTTCCTCTGAACAAATTGTGCACAGCTTGCTTGACCCAGACCTTGACTACGAAAAGTCAGGCACTTGTGCCCAAATAGTGTGTCCATATTTTGTTTAGAATATTTGTTAAAATTTAGTGATAAAAGTGTTAATAACAATCTAAAAATAAAACGTATTTTGAAATGAATGTGTAATGAAACGCATATATTTTATGAAGAAAGCGCGAACTTTAACATATAATTCAAGGACCATCGAAATATATTTTGTGTTTTTTTTTAGTTCTCGAGAGTATACTACACCTAATAGTAGAAATTTCTTTACAGAGATTTGCAGGACCTAACGTTGGCGTATATAGTGGAGGCAAAGTTGCTTTCTGCACCTCAAGTGGACACACACCTCCTCATAGCGCCTTTCTAAATCAATTAAAGCAATATTCCAAATTACTTCTCAGAAAACTCAACATTAGCTTAAAACGTTTCTCCTCAAATCCCGCGGGGATGTTATGTATTTCGCCATTAGTTTTGGGTTTGCGAAGTTACAGATACTACAGGGTGGTCCATTTAAAAATTGGAATTTATTTTGATATAGAAAAAAATGGTTCGGAATTTTTCAAAGGTTGAACATATATTAGAAAAGTTGGTTCATGTCACTTATTTATGAAAAACAATTTCGGTCAAATGACCGAAAAAAAAATATCGGGGCCTCTTTTACAAAAATAATCACCTCCGAAAAATGAATATTCATTGACTATAGTTTTTGATGTTGGATTATACAAAAAGTCCAATTGCCTCAAAGAATAATGAATCCTTATGTTTCGGGAACCGTTTTTGAAACATAAATTTTGCCAAATATCCGAGATAATGATCTTTTTCCCGCCCAAAATGAGGCAATTCGGACTTTACGTCCCGCCAAAGTCTTTCTATGTTTTGCGTGTGCGCACGAGTTGCGGGATCCACAGTTTCGTGTTGAAACCCCTCATCATTTAGGCAATTATACGATTTCCAGCAATCTGAAATGATTGTGTATACTTCAGCTATGTTCTCTTTGAGATTTTTTAAAAGAGTGTCCTTTCCACCTTATTCCACCGGAATTATAAAGAATTTTTCGGACTCTTGCTCCAATCCACCAAAAATCCACAGACCCTCCACAAACCGGCCACAACTATATTTGCGCTTGCCAATTTAGGATTCATCGATTTCAATGATTTTTCCATGGCCACCAAGTTTCCCACAACTTTCCCGAATAGACCAAGAAGAATTTTTAACGGGTAAAATGTAATCAAATAGAATTAAAAAATTGGCCGCAAGAAAGTTAATTTTCCCTTTTAAGCGAACAGTATCCCATACTACAAAAATATGCAATGTCCTTGTTGGATAGTTTGGAATCAGCCAAAAAAGGTGTTTGTGCGAATACTTTCAGAAAAGTTGCACTGTTATCTTCTTTTTGTTCCCCTTTGTTGAAGCAGGATACATTTTTCGGCAGCAAAAGAATAGTTGATTGCCCTTTTCTGCTGTTTTGCAGTCAGCTCCACAATTTTCATATTTTTTTTCGCGTAGAATACACTTGTGGCGCTTTAAATACTCGATGACTTCTCCTTCCGATAAGAACAAAAAGTTGGACACAGTAAATTGACATTTCCTGCACTCTATTTTAATGAGAAACATTGAATGAATGATGATGATCAATTAAACTTCAATTAAATGTGACATGTTTTCCAAAGCCTATCCGTCGAAGGGATTTTTTTTTAGAATTTTCTGAGGTAAGGTCCATATAATAGACAATTACCAAAAATTTTGGAAGTTGCTATAAAAAACATAAAGCTTTTACTTACTAAGACCCATTGCTTGAACGATCGCTCCTATGGTAGATTTAAGATATGCTCCTCCGATCGTTGACGTACCGTTAAATACTGTTAAATACTGATTACTATTTAAACTTATCTAATATTTAATCAATCCAGCTTAAAATTGTTAGATACTTGGGTATTTAGCATAATAAAAAACTAACCGGACTTGCTTGCAATTATTCTTTTTCAAGACGTTTCCGGACTTAAAATTTTTGATTTATTTTGATAATCAAATTTATCTCAAGTTCGATCACAAAAAATGTAATATGAAATTTTTTTTTAATCTATAAAAAATAAAAAAAAAATATAAAAAACCTTAAAAAATAAATATTAATTTTTAATAATAATAATTAAAATAAAAAAAAATTTTAAAAAAAAAAAAAATTTTTTCAAACAAAAAAAAAAATAAAATATATTTTATTTTTTTTAAAATATTTTATAATAAAAAAATAAAAAAATAAAAAAAACGGAAAGAAGGGGGGGGGGGGGGGTGGGGTAGGATATATTGTGTGTGTATGGGTTATTTTTTAAAAAACCGAACTGTTAAAAAAATTTTTTATTTTTCATTTTAATACAAAAAAATCCGAAAGATTAGATCTCGACTATGCCTATCATAACGTAATTTGCGGTTTTGCACAAAATTTTTTTGTTAATTTTATAAACAATTTCAAAAATCGTCAAAAACGGAAAAATGAAAAAAAAAGGGTTTTTTTAAAACGTGATATCTCAGGTTTGGTTTATCGGACAGGTATCAAATTGATACTGGTGAAAAGTATTTTACTGTAGCTACTCAAATAATAGTTTTATAGATTTTTAAATTATTTAATAATATTAAGTAATTGTTGCTAAAAATTATTTATAATTTTTTCTCAGTGTTAACCACCATGATATAGCTTCTAAGCATAAACAATTTATTGTCCTAAACGTAACTTAAATTTTGGTGTTTTCAAAAAGATGGAGACTTTTATAGTTTAAAAGTTATGAATTTTTGAAGTTATAAACAAATAAAAAGTTGCCCTTAAAAAATGCGTTGCCACTCAGTCAGTTTCAAAGCTCTACGACTGAAACTTGGCAAGTGGGCTTTATATATATCAAGCTTTTCCAAAATGTCAACATCACACAGATCGGACGTCTATTTCATATAGCTGCCATACGAATGCTATGATTAATTGCATTTTGTTGTGGATTAGGGTGACCAGAGTTTTGAAAGTATATTATACCACAACCAAATTCAGCATTTCTATGGCAGCTATATGATATAGAAGTCCGATCTGTGTGATGTTGGCAATTTTGAAAAGCTTGATAAATATAAAGCACAATTGCCAAGTTTCAATCACATGACTTTAAAACTGACTACGTGAGAAATTTTTATTTAAGGGCATCTTTTTATTTGTTTATAACTTCAAAAATTCATAACTTTTAAACCATAAAAGTCTCCATCTTTTGAAAACACCAAAATTTAAGTTATATTTAGGGCAATAAATTGTTTATCCTTAGAAGCTATATCATGGTGGTTAACACTTAGAAAAATTATAAATAATTTTTTAGCAACAATTACTAATTTTATTAAATAATAAAATCTATAAAATTATAATTTGAGTAGATCATATCACAATATCAATGAAAGACCAAACCTAAAAATCATGTTTTTAAAAAACCCTTTTTCCATTTTTTTTATAATACAAAAAATTTTGTGCAAAAAAACCGCAAATTATATTTTAAATTTTTATTGAAAATAAAAATTTATAAGTAAAAATATAAAATAATTCTATCAACTGAAGACCAAAACTTTATTTTAATTTCATAATCAAATTAAATTTCCGAAAAATTCAAATTTCTTTAAAACTGCCTGTAAGCTTAACAGATCACCTGCTTTGTAACGGTACTGTTTTCTTTAGAATTTTAGCGTTTATGATATTCTAAATTTGCTTAGGGAGACGATGTCAGTTTAATTAATCTCTTATTTATCATATTGTGATGGTAACCGATTTTCTCTTCTCTTTAATAATTTTGGAAAACTTTGTCACTTTCATTAAATCACAGCATATATAATTATCAATAGCATCACCGTTTAGCTTTCAACTGTCACTTTTTAATCGCGAATTTTTGGTGGCGAGTAGATTAATGCATAAATCTACTTTGCATAATGCTTCATAATTCAAGATAAGCATCAAATTTCTATCAGCTGCCTGCCCCTGGCTCAAGCTGCCTAAGTTGATATACATCAATTTTTGGCCATTTCATTTGGCTACCAGACCAGACAGCAGCATACCGACAATAAAATGCAAATGTATGCCAAATAGGGTCACAAGCGTGTTTCATTAAATTATATGGCTCGGCTGTGGTTTCTGGTTTTTACTTTTTGGGGGAACTGCACCCTAGTGTTAAAATTTATCGTATTTTTGTGTGTTTCTTGGTGATTTCTATTTCGATCGTTGCCCCTGTTTATAACAACTTTAATTCTTTTCCATTTTGCAGCTCACAACGCCCACGAAAATGCGTCAGAGAAAGGCATAGCGTCAGCAGTGAAAAGTGGAAAACTATAAAACAAACGAAGAAACAACTTAATTAAATCAAAACACTCAAAGATTGTGCAATAAAAAGTCAAAAAGTAAACAAATCAAAAGCTCAATAAATATTTCTTAGTTCGAGTCGTTAATTAAGAGAAAAGGCTGCAGTGCAGTTGGCGTGCAGCTATTGCCCCAAAACAAAAATAAAAAAATCAGATAACAAAATATTTTCAAAAGTATTTCTAAAGTGAAATGCAAATCAATTAAAATAAAATAGAAATTTTCGCTACAATTTTATTGCCATTTACTGTAAATTGTGTTTTACTGACCATGAAAACGATGGAAAGTGTGCAAGCCTAAGAAGATAATTAACGTAACAGAAAAGTGCGAGTGCGTGTCAAATTTCCAAGTGGCCAAAATGGCAACAACGGTTCAGTGTTCTACAAAAAAATATAATTAAAAACACAAATACAAAAAAAAAAAACACAACAACAACAAGAACACCAGCATTTAAAAGCAATCAAAAACTTTTTACTGAGCCAGCCGTTGCCGCCTCCTGTTCGAAAAACCGATTTGCCATTGCCAAGCATTTACGGCTGGCAACTCAAAAGCGAACTGAAAGTCTAGTAAGTTGATTAACAAAAATTTCAGAATAACACCGCTTTCACTTTACCAAATCTATATAAATTGACATCAAGTGCATCTAAGCCACTTGAATGAGAATGAAAGGAATGCTTGGGCAACAAGTCATTGGTGATAAGTGCGTTTGAGAACAAACGCATGAATTTTTTAACTCATGTAGCATTTGCTTGATTAATTCGAATAATATTTGTGTGAATTTAAGGCTTAAATCTATTTTGAATGAATTTTAGCAAATGAAAAAATAGCTTATCTGAGTATAATTAATTATTAATAAATAAATTAACTGCTTTTCTACTTAAATTGGGTAACACTTTGACCAAATCCAGGATCCAGCTTAAACCTACGCCTAAAAACCTGTCACCTTAAATTTCTTAATATTAATCTTTGGGGCGTATGCAAAAAAATATTTTATAATTTCAACAGTTGTAAAGAAGGTTTAGAAAGTATTGAAATTCGTCTTATTTTGTTTGAAGACACTGATTCCTGATGAAAGTTAAAAGTTAAGTTCAGAAATTCCAATTAAAACTTTTCAAATTTACAAAGATAGGTCAAAATACCCTTTTGAACAATCTGATACTTTAGACATGCCAGAACTAGTATGCTTTGCTGAAAATAATTGATATTCCCAATTTTGCAAGTTTGTTTGAAAGCATTTAATATTAACAATGGAATAGTTTAGAAACGATAAAATTGAAAACGAAAAAGGATTTCTTACTAAGACCTATTTATTTTATTTACGATAGCAATAAGATATAGTTCCGACAGAAGGCGGTTCCGCCATATTAGCAGCGTATGATTCTGTGAGACTTCAGTTTGCGTAAAAACAAACAGACTGACAGACAGACGGACGGACACAGTTCAATCGACTTACCTCGTCGCTCTTATCGAGAATAGCTATAGTTAATGGGGTCGAAAACGAATATTTCTATGTGCTGCAAGCTTCTGGGCAAAATTATAAAATATTACGTATACGAAACGTTCACCGAATCGACATTTCGTCAACGAACTCTTCATATCATTTTGAAAGTTGTCAATGCAACTTTCTGAAACTAACAAATGCAATGCTGCATTTGCTTTGCTCATGTTAAAGGTTAGCCATCTAGATGGATTTCGTTGCCATCTACTTCATCCTCATTGATTTCAAAACCATGTACATGCTTAACCAAATAATGTATTTTTATTTATGCACACATATGGTCACACTGAATAATATTTAAAATCAAAAAACAACTGCTGCTGAAAACAGTTAAGTGTGAATTAATAATAAGGAGACCAAAAATGGAAAATATTGGATGTGCCAGACAGATCCGCAAACTAATTTCCTAGTTAATTGCTTAAGCAATAGGTATAAAGCTAAGTTCACACAGGCAAATAATTTGGCCAAATTTTGATTAAAATAGCCATTATTGAAGATTACATAGGATTTAAATATAAAACTAAGACTAGTCTCATACGCAAATAATTTGATCAAATATGGCCGAATTACACAATTTGTGCTATATCTCAAATTAGTTGCCTTTGTGAACTTAGCTTTATACCTATTGCTTAATCTCCTATCATAGTATCAAGTCGTTCCAAAAGAAATGCCTAATTCTTCTTTGGGAAATGCATGCTTATTTAAAATTGGCGCGCAATAAATAAATCAATAATTCGGCGAGTGGCAAGGCGCTGCCAACTCACTTTTAGTGCCTTTCCAGCCCTCCCAGTGTGACCGTGACGGAAATGCCCAAATTTAAAATCAATCTACATTGTACAACCGATTGCACAAAAACCACCTAGTTGCGAAATCTATGTGCACAAAGACACTTGGGCAAGTTTGTCCGACTAGTATTGTGAGCAGCTCTCTGTGCACGAAATCTGTGCACAATAACATTTGATGTTCTGTTTGCTATGTTTCTGAGATTTGTTAAGAAAAAAATTATATAAATAACGAGAAAGGCAAAGCTAACTTCGTCTGTACCGAAGTTCTGATACACTTGAAGAAGCTTGTCTTAACGGTTAGCGACTTCGACCAAACTTTGCAGATCAGCTTAAAAACATTACATATTACCCATGACCGTGTTTGAGAGCGATAATATTGAGAACAAACCAGTTTTTCTCACTAAAACCTATTTTCCGAACGAACATTTGTATGGCAGCTACAAGAAGTAGTCATCCGATCCGGTCGGTTCCGATATATTAGCAGTGTGCAGTAAAAAGAAGACTCTGTGCAAAGTTTCAGCTCGATAGCTCCAAAACTGAGGGACTAGTTCGCGTACGGACAGACGGACGGACAAAGCTTAATCGACTCAGCTCGTCATGCTGATCAAGAATATATATACTTTATGTGGTCAGAGATGATTCCTTCAATGCGTTACAAACTTCTGGGCAAAACTTTTTGACTTTTCAAGTGTATAAAAATACTTCTACTAAATAATGTTGGATTTATAAACAAATTCTCAGAATTTTTTGTCCCACAGTAGTACAATAATCCGCGTTATTTTAAGATGCTAAAAGAAGAATGTGAATTATCAAATGGACGATAGTTTATTTATAGGCAGCACAGTAAAAACAGACTATGGGCAGGAACGGCTGCAACCGTGATGCGCAGCACTTCAATCCAGTTCGTGTGGGACCTCACTTCAAAGATATCGTGATAGCCACTTAGTATATGGAAGTCAACAGCGCAGAACAGTCGAAATTTTGCCGAAATATACGATTTTTCTAAGTATATATTTAGTAAATATTATTTACATATTGCCTTAGTTTTATAAAAACAAATTTTTCAATAATCATGGTACCTTCATGTCAAATGTTACAACTTCAAACATAATGGTAGGGGCAACAGTACGTATGAGTAAAAAACTTTAAGTGCAAGCCGCAGACGCTAAAATTAATTTTTTCTCAAAAATTTATTTTGCTATGCTTTTGTACACAAAAACGCATCGTATAAGAGGGTATCAGTATGGCCTGACATTTTTCAATACATAAAATGTCCCTCCTAATGCACATACAACGTTGATAATTATGCTTTAAAATTATTTCACGGTTTTAATAACATATATAGTGGCCGGAAAAAACATTAAGGCCTACTTCTGGACTGGTTTTTAAAGCTGGTTAAAGCTTGTGGAAAAAAAACGGGAAAAGATGTTGTAATCTTTAAAATACAAACTTCTCGGACTCCAAAGTAGGGTCCTCTGAAAAAAAGGTGTGTTGATGGTTTACAGATTTCCAGGAGTCACTATTATCCCAAGTCAAACAAGTTTGCGCGTTGCAGTCGAGTGACCCGACTTCAAAATATCCTGTATAATTAAAACACTCATGCAAACACACTGTGTGTCATATACAAACTCGCAAATACAAACGCACATACACACACATACGCACGCGCAAACTGACTCACAAGTATGTGTTATGTCCTACCCTTGGTCCTACGGACCTGGGAGACCAACCTCACCCACTTTCCGACACGGTGGTAGCCCGGCCTGAGCTCGCCGTAGTCGGGGGAGCGGTACCAATAAATTTCGTGCCGTAAAAAAAAAGAAAGAAAGAAAAATAAAAATGAGCATACATAACATATGAACTGCCTACAAATAAGCACAGTGCAAAGTGCTCCCATATGACAATCTGGTAAACCAAACTGTCACAGAAGAAACCCTTCTATTGGACAGATTGGGAAATCACTCGAATTAGCATTTTTCCAAGCCAAAATTAAACAGTTATATACATAGCTTTCAGCAAGCTGTAAATATTCCTGGGCTATTAAGCAAATCATTATTATTATTATTCTTATTATTATTATTACTATTATTATTATAAATTGTTATATGAAAATCATTTAAAACTTATTGTTATACAAGTGATCATGTTAACGATGTAAGCAAATTTCTTTTATTTGATAACTGTGTATAACAATAACTCTGCACTTTTTAACTCTATTACAAAATATCTCTTTTACATATTTCATAACATAATTCTTGTTACGGTATTTAGCACTGTAAATCACTTAATAAGCTACTAATTATTACACCCTTTGTTGATTCTCGCAAAAGTCACAAAAAGTAACTTAATTATAGGTCTTACAAGATTCCATCATCCGTTAGTTCTTCGCCAATATGTTTGTCAGTTTGTATACCTAATTAATGAATATAAACAAATTCTTTCAGCTAAAGTTGACACCTTTGAAATGAACATTTAATTGTTCATAAAAATGTTCAGTTTTATGATTTTATGCCTGGCATTCTAATTTGTCATCTGCCGCAGTATTTGGTCATAAAATTGGTTTATAAATTATTACAAACACTCATACACTTAGGTATCAGAGCTATAAAATTTTGTGAAGAAGATTGCATGCGATTATCTTTGAGTATTATAAAACCTGAAGTCATCTTATGCCGCTGTGGGTTGGAGTTGTGTCAACGTCATTTGCCGATTGCCAGTTGCCAGTTGTAGTTGTTGTTGCTGTCGTTTTATTAGCGAAAGTCATCGAGCAGAATAATTGTTGCAATGTAGCTCCCGTAACACCCCCTCACCCGCCCCAACCCATGCCACAATCAAAGCGCGCGCTCATAAAACACAATTCACTTGCGCGTAAAATGAAATTTGTCTTCTTACTCATAAGTTTGTACAACTTTATGAGTGTGTGTGTGTGGGGGTTTTTGGCTTTGGCAAATTCCCTATCTTGGCAACAGTCACCAAACTGTGACCAACTGAAGCAGCTTGTTATATAATTTCGGAACCGATTATTCCATTTGTACAAAATTAGTTTGCCATACTTGAGGCACAAAATTATTTAAATGCGTCAAAATTTTCGTTTTATATTGTGAAATTTACTACAGTTGAAAAGATGTTTTTCTTCTTGCTAAGGAAAGACCTTGGATATGGATAGTTATACAATAAAAGTGCAGTGGCCTTACGACTAATTTGTAGCAATTTAAATAAGATTCTTGCTAAAACTCTTAAACTACCGAAGTTTATATACTGGAATTAAATAAAATGTCTCTAATAGTTATAATATTTCATTTGAAATAAATTATTTTTATTATACTCTCTCTAATAAAAAAATAATATTTAAAAAATATGTAACAGGGAGAAGGTATCATTTCCGACCCTATAAAGTATATATATTCTTGATCAGCATCAACAGCCGAGTCGATATAGCCATGTCCGTTTTTCCCTCCCTCTTTCCCTCCGGCCGTTACAACAAACCAACCTCAAGAATGAAAAAAATAAAGGTTTGGCATGTATTTGATAAATGCTTCTTATTCTTGCAGGCAGATCAAGTTTATTTTCAATTTTGCCACGCCCCCTCCCGCCCCCCCAGCAAACATTTTTTTATCGCAGAAGATAAGAATGCGATTCTTCCAGTAGGTGTCGCTTCACTCTGGCGATATCGCATATTTATCGCATTCTCATCTCCTTTCGGGAAGAAATGTGTCACTCTGCGACACTTCTTGAAGGAGAGAAAGCGTTTCTTCTGGGAGATACGAAAAAGTCTCTTCTCAGGGATATGAAAGCGATTCACACAAAAAAAAAAATATTTGTGCGCGCTGCTACACAACTTGCTGCTGGTTGCTGCTTGCCTGTTCTGATAAACAACGAATTAAACAAACTTATACTTAATTACATGAAAAACTTTTACTTACTCTGAGGCGATTCGAACTCGGTTCCCTTGGACTGAAATCACTATGGGACTGACGTTTTAGACGACTGCGCCACGCTGTGCGTCTAAGACGAGGCAACTAGAGGGTTACTTGGGCAACTAGAGGGTTACTAGGGTTACTTGTATTGAATCTATTTGAAAGCATTCACCCCTAAATGCATGCTTGTAATTCTCAAGTTCTTATTTATCACTCTGTCCATATATATAGGGCAATAGAAATTGATGCCACATATCGCCAATTTATCCCTTTTTATGTTAAAAATGCGAAACCTTGTGTGTTTTGTTTTTGTAAATCGCCAAACTATCATCAGACTCTCATCTCAAACTATCGCCAAACTCACTTTTTGACGAGGGAGATAAGAAACCCGACAAAATGTTTGCAGGGAATTTTATACCCGTTACTAATAATAAAAGGGTATACTAAAAGTCGTGCAAATGTATGTAACAGGCAGAAGGAATCATCCGACCATATAAAGTATATATATTCTTGATCAGCATCAACAGCCGAGTCGATTTAGCCCTTGTCCGTCTGTCCGTCCGTCCGTCCGTCTGTATGAACACCTAGATCTCAGAGATGGTAAGAGATAGAGGTTTGACATGTATGGGACAAATGCTTCTTTTATCTGCACGCAGATCAAGTTTGTTTCAAATTTTGGCCACGCCCCCTCCCGCCCCCGCAATTTGGAAAAAGTTATATCTCCTACAGTTTTAAAGATAGACGATTCGTACCTTCTAGAGGTAGTTAGTAATTAGCAAAATGAATCGATTTGCTGAAGAAATGATAAAGATCGGATAAACGGTTCTCAAGTTATAAGCAAAAAAAGTGAACCAAGCCCTCCCCGCTACCACCCTAAAAAAATGTTGCATACTTTTTGGATGGTCAAACTAAGCAACGCGGCAACGCTGTTAAACATGTTTTTTCATGAGTAACGGGTATATCGAAGTCGGTTAGAGCCGACTTTAACTTACGCTCTCGTTAAATATGAAGATATGATTCATAAGAAATGACAAGACTACTCTATTGCTTTTGGCACTGCATATACTGAGAAAAAAAGGATAGTTTTTGATGATCCTCAGGATATTTTCGGTATCCATTCGGACTGGATAGTTAAGTATCCTTTTTTGGGATTTTCGTCCAAAGACGATTTATTTTCGTTTATAAAGAATATATCAAAAACAATCTTTATTCTCCTGTTATTTTGAAAACGTGCATTCTAGTTCATATATTTTGGCTTAAACTAATCGTAGAATTGTTTGGGATACTTTAATTGCTAGTTAAACATACTATTCTATAGCTAAAATAACGATGCTTTCTTGAACTGTTCGATCAAATATGTGGGTTTCCCAGAAAAATGGTCCAATTGTTCACTTATCTGTACACCAGTGAAGTGCTTGCGATGTCATTTCAATATCGTATATACCGCGTCATTATTGTATTTTTGAAATGGTATTTATCAAAGGCAGAATTTATATATTTATTTATTCGAACCATGTTCACAATGTGTGCACTTAGCTCAGTGAGTATGTGTACGAATCAACGCTACCTGAAAACTATGACAATATGTAAAAGCCCTTTGAAAATGATCTTATTAATTCGTTGGAAAAACTGAAAACGCAGCTCGGTCTATTTTTATCTTTAGTTTGTGACCTTTACTGCCTCGATGATGGGTTGTGGTACGCACTTTTGCGGTTTTTCGATGCATGTTTCCATCTTTTAAGGGGCATTTAATTGGTCAGTACCTCAATATATTCAAAATCTTAAAAATTTCTATGGAGTGGTTTTCCATTAATTCCATTTTCTAAGCACGACCTCTATGGGCAGGGTAATAACCGCTTGTCCATTGGCCGCGCGAATTTAGTATAACAATTGTGGAGACTCCCTTTAACTTTGGTGAATTTTCCAAAATTTTAGCTCCCATCTTTGTTGAGCCAACAACAGATGTTGTAGCTAAACTCTGGTGCAAAACTGTAGCCGCACCTTGATTTTTCAGTGTACGCATAGAAATAGTAGAGCTGGAAAAACTTTGCGATTACCGTTTGAAAGAACATTAAAAATGAGAGAAAATTAGTGACAAACATCAACACTCTCAGTGCAAAAATTAACCGTTATGTTTCATTTTCGATTTGCGCGCGGTGCATAACTATAGCCGCACTTTACTAAATTCAATAAACTATAGAAAAATGTTACAAAAAAAAAAAAAACTTAAATCTATACAATAATTAATAATGAGTGTAACCTCCTTTAACACTAATTAACTCATAGATCCTATTCGGCATACTGTCTACAAGGTTTTTTAAATCACTGAGGGACAGTTTTTTCCATACCTTAATTATTGTCAATTTGAGCTCCTTAGTAGTATTGTAATAAGGGTTTTGAGCATTAATCCTTCGGACAAGTAACGCTTAAAGGTTTTCCATCGAATTCAAGTCCGGGGAGCATGCGGGCCACTCCAAAAACTGAACATTAGTGCCTTGTGTTGCGCGCATTAGTTCGTTGTCCTTTTAGAAAATGACCTTTTAACGCATTCTACCGCGAAGAGAAGGCCATAAATTTATTTGCAAAATGTCCACGTACTCTCTGGAGTTCATATAAGCGCTTGGAAATGCCAGCTCTAAGCATCCACACTCGCAGAACGCAGCCCAAATCATCAATGATCCTCCTCCAAAATTTTGCATAGAAAAGTACAGGTGTTCCTTCCCCAAATCCCTCCAATACACAGTGGGCGAAACGGCCATTCAAGCACATCAAATTTTTTTTACAAAACTTCAAAAAGATTGCCTAAGTTTTATATAATATAGCTTTCATATAACAGAAACTATTCGTAGTCCGAACTGTCAGAATTCTCCAAATCGTTGTTGCACATATCAGTTTCCAGCCGTTTATTGTCAAGTAAGCTTACAACATCCAGATCAAGCCAAATATTTTTTGCAGAGAACATTAAAGCACCATGGGAAAGGGATGTTGTAAAAGGATCGGAAGAAACTAGAAGTGCGTTAAAAACTCCTTCCATTGTATTTTTTCTAGTGGACTTTCTTGTGTGGTGCTCGCGGATATTTCAATAATCCTTGTTTCTGGCTTCAAGTGCTTCCTCCGACATTATTTCAATTGGAAGAGAAAAATGGCTAATAATATCTGCAACTTGAATCAAAATTTATTACAAGGCTATTAGTAAAACTTCGCAATATTTTGCCAATTTCGATACGTTCTTCCTCACTACAGGTTTCTTTCTCTAAGACTGTATCGAAAACATAGTTCTCCAAAGCCAAAAACTTCTTTGTGGGGATGTCCTCGTTATGCCATACTAAATACAGCTTCCGTTTTGATATAGACATTGCTTTAAAAAAGTCCAACAAATGCAAGGGTAGCACATATTAGCAGGTGATCTTTGAAAATTTTAAACAACAAGGCTTCACCCGGGCTTCCTTATGGCGCACTATGTTTTCAGAGTTCTTAAAAGAACGTGTAACGGTCCAGCGAGTCACTGTCCCACACTCAGCCGCTAATTCATTAGCGGTTTTTAATGAATTACTTTCAGCACTCACTAATCGGCGCTGGTCACAGGGATTTGTCTTCGGCGTACGGCCTCCAGTTTTTTTTTCCTAATTCATTTTTTTTTCTAAATACTTCGCAAAACTTTGTCGGATCGTCCAATTTCTCGACACCTGACAGCACTGGCCCACTTGACATATTTACAAATCCATTACACCCAGAGAAATCTAGCACGATTCGGCTAGACAGAAATCGGCTTGCATTTAGAATCCCTGCCATAAAAGGGGATCATGAAGTTGTGCAAATGTATGTAACAGGGAGAAGGAAACATTTCCGACCCTATAAAGTATATATATTCTTGATCAGCATCAACAGCCGAGTCGATTTAGGCATGTCCGTCTGTCCGTCCGTCCGTCTGTCCGTCCGTCCGTCTGTCCGTCTGTCTGTATGAACGCGTCGATCTCAGAGATGGTAAAAGATAGAGGTTTGACATGTATGGGACAAATGCTTCTTTTATCTATACGCAGATCAAGTTTGTTTCAAATTTTGGCCACGCCCCCTCCCGCCCACGCAATTTGGAGAAAACGTTATATCTCCCACAGTTTTGAAGATAGACGATTCGTACTTTCTAGAGATAGTTAGTAATTTGTAAAATGAATCGATTTGCCGAAGAAATGATAAAAATCGGATGAACGGTTCAGAAGTTATGAGCAAAAAAGCGAACCAAGCCCCCCGCTACCACCCCACCCACCCTAAAAATGTTGCATACTTTTCGGTTAGAGCCGACTTTAACTTACGCTTTCGTTGTCAATTGTACAGGGTATATTGAAGTCGGGCTACTCGACTGCAACGGTCTTACTTGTTCTTCTTGATTTTTTAGGACGAAATCTGCTTGCATAGGAGAAGACAATTAATCTTGACTTCGAACGTCTCAGAAATTCGTGCCAAGAATATTCCGTCTAACCGTACTTTTGATACCAAAACTGCTTGATATCAAGCACGATCGGCTTGGTTTTTTCTCTGAGTGTACTTATAGTTACTCAACCAAGTGTACGCAACTAAAATCGCCGCCAGCAAACACAGAATACGAAAATTAAACTGTGCGGCTATAGTTGTGCACCTCGTGCAAATCGAAAATGAAACATAACGGTTAATTTTTGCACTGAGAGTGTTGTTATTTTCTCTCATTTTTAACGTTCTTTCAAATGGTAATCGCAATGTTTTTCCAGCTCTACTCTTTCAATGCGTACACTGAAAAATCAAGGAGCGGATATAGTTTTGCACCAGTGTTTATGTGTTGCTAGTATAAATGTGCCCATTCAACGCGAACTTGACGTGATCAAGAAGAAGTGGGTATGAGGAGTTGCTATCTGATGCCTCAAGTTTCACAATTTATTAGCCCCGTTTTCAGGCTATTTTGAGTGTTCCACTGTGTAATATGCAAATCTTTGCAAAATTTCAAAGATATTTTATTTTTACAAACCGCGATTCATTTTTAACACAGATTTTCGAACATCCGATTTTATTTGTATATTAAATTGCTTGCATTTATAAGTGAAGTGACTCTTAAAGGCTCGGCTACTAAATCAGGTGGCCAAATTTAAGCGAACTGAAACTGACTGTTCAAAGCCAAGTAGATTTGAGCAGTCGCTTAAGTTCACCATCTGATCTAGCAACCTTAGATATTCTTGTCACTTTACATATAAAGTTAAGAAATTTAAATTGGAAATTCAATTGCTTATACCAAAATCTCTAGTGATTTCTGTGTCATCCTCGATAATATGTATTCGAAAATGTTCATCTCAGTTATTTAAGAAGCGTCAGGGAAAAACATCATTTACTTTATGGTCAAACCGGCATACAATGACAATGCAGTAAATAGGTCAAGTGAGAGACCCTTTCTTCTTTCATCAAACACTCCCAGCAGAGATGACTAACTACGCTCACACCTCATTAAATGCACTTGTTGAACAATATGAGAATTACAAGGAGTTATTCTGAATTGAACACATTATCAGCAGCCGCAGCAGCAGTAGCAGAGAAATGACATTATTTTCCTGTTTGTTGTCGTTTATGGCCATTGGACTTGGAGTTGGCAATGACAGCGGCACAAACATTGAAACTATAATTAATATGACAGTGAATGCGGCTACAACTCCATTCAAAAAGATTGAATGACTGAATATGATCCATTCATTCGGATCTCGGTGATTAAAATGGCAAACATTTAGCCAGAGACGTGTAATTATTTGCATTAATTAACTCTGTGTTTATGGTTTAACGAGCAATTAACACTTGTGACATAAACCAAAGACCCACATTAATTTAGTACAACTAGCTCAGAACTGTGAAGAAGGAGATCGCAGAGATCATCTTCTGGCTTATTTGGTTTTCGGGCCATATTCAATTGACGAGTGTCTCAAATGAGAGACAAGTGAATGCTGATTGACCCAGTCTGAGCCCAGTTAGCTTGAGGCAACATGCTCGGCGGCAACGTGCATTTCATGCAAATTAACGATAGCAGCCAGCGACCTGTCCCTTTGGCTTGGTTCATTACAAACATTTAATGGCATTTATTTTTTGTTTATTTTATTTTGTGAAGATTTTCACTTTCAATCTGTCAAATTGTCACACTCATGTTGGTGGCTCATTGTTCGACTGAATGAATGAAAAGTGATTGCTTCACGATTTTGATTTTGTTTTTATTGTTTCTTTTTTTTTTTTTTGAGGTGTCGGGCACATCAGTAGCTAGGGCCAAGTGTTACGATTACGAGTACAGAGTTATTGTACATTCACAGTTATATTGGGTCTATAGCTTTTTTATGGTAAATTTTGAATGGTTGCAGTCGCACGTGTTGGCAACTTCCGCATGATCGTGATTGATTGTATTTTGGGTCTCCTTTATCTGGGCCACAATTTACACTCTATTCAGCTCGGGGTATGACCGTTATGAAATCGAAATGAAGCTATTTAGAATAGTTGGCCATCAATAACCAACCTGCTAGGCCAATCAACTGAACTGAACCGCTTCAAATGTTAAATCCAAATTAATTATGTTGCATTTTCTGAGGAAAATAAATTATAAGAAGCTCCGTAGAACGCAGCGTCATGCAGCCGCAGACAAAGCAAATATTTGGACAATGGAAAACAATGCTTTGGGCCCCGCTGCTCCAAATGGGAGGGAAATGTTGAAAAGCACACAAATTGTACATATAAACAAAAAATAAACAACCAAAGCCAAGCCCTTCGGCCCTTTGGTCAGTCAGAGGTGCAAGTGCAAGAGATGGAGGAGACCGAAACGCAAGCAGGTTGCATAGCATTACCCCGGGCCCCATTAGTCCAAGCCAGGTTAATAAACCAGAGGCGGTAGAGTCGGGCCAGTTTGTGATTTATGTTTGTGGCCCAGGCTCTGACATTTAACAGCTTGAAAATTGTGTTGCTTTTTATTTTGGTTTTCCACTCGAACGCACAGAAAGTGCACCATGCAAAGTGGTGGCCAGTCGGCGAATGCACATTGCCGATGTTGATGCTGATGGCTATGGGTTAACGTTGCGTATGCGTAATGGCAGTTTCTGTTGGCGCATAATTGATTAATGGGGAGCGCTAAAAGTTTTCAATCAGCCAACAGGCGCCATGTGATACAAGCTGGGAAAGACATTGATATGAACTAACCAATGGGAGTGCAACTATGAATACTTATTAATTTAAGTTAATAAATTGTTTGGACTTTGGAAAAGAAACTTTAAGAAATTTTTATGGCCTCAAATAAGGCGTTTACATCCAAACAAAATTGTATCAAATATTTGATAAGATTTGTCTCAAATAGATACCAAAACCAGTATCATTTACTTGGTATCAATAAAATACTTGAAACTGTCTAATTGATAGTTAATGATTTTCGGTATTAAATTCATACTTAGCCAAACAAATGAAAGTGTTAGTTCGAAAATGGGAAATGTTATGCTTGTCGATACTTGGCGTGTAACAATAAGTGCCGTGATTCTAGACTGCTAGACGATGAGATTAAGTTTCACCAGTTTAGGTTTAGGCTTAGAGTCGTTGCTTAAACAAAATAAAAGATATAAATTTTTATTTTATATGTAAAGCTTTTACATATACTACGATTGCAACAAGTCAGCTGTGATTGTTTATCTATTAAAAGCAACTCATAAGTAATGTAATGTAAATAAAATAAATTATAAATTGATTCAAAATAAATCAAAATTTATGGGTTTTATGTCCTAGTTTTTAGGGAAATGTGTATCAATTTTAATTATCAAATTTAGTATCAAAATGGTACTAAAAGTTCGAAAACTGAAATATCAAAATGATAAGAGAGCTTTGATAAATTGAAACTAAAAAACTAATACATAAAAGTATCAGGCTAATACAAGTTAGTATTAATTTCAAGGCTGCAAACCTCTAAAATTTTACAGAAGGTTCGGTCCAGGGCACTGGTTCTCGGAACCTCTGAATCCAAGGTTTTGGTTCGAACCTCGGTTCGCTTGAACATAGAAGAATGTTTTCGATTTAATAACACTTATTTTTTAAAATAATATTCTTCATGTCAATAATGCAATTTTTAATTATCAAATTCATTAGCTACTTTCGAGAACTGCTTAGTTTAAATTAATAAGCATTCTTCTTAGATTGTAAAGTGTTAAACTGATTCCTGAGTTGCTGGAATAGCAAGTATAGTTAACGCAATATTTTTTAAGTCTTCTTTTTTTCACCTTTCCAAAATTTTAAAACATTTGTCGATGTATTGGACAATAGTCGAAGGAATCTATAACATAATTTACAGTTTTGTTATTAATATTTTTTATTGCTTTCTACGGCTTAAAAATTTTTCATTTAAAAATCTCATCAAGAATTTATTTTTGGGGCTTCAGCATGTCTGTAATGTGTAATGTGAAGTTAACAAATTTTGAAATCTCGGGTTTTAGATGCAGCCAATGTTGGTACTTAGCTCATAATAGAAAAACGAAGTATAGTAATAAACAAAAGAATTTAGAACAGTTGCTCGAAATGAAAAGCAAGCGGAAAAAAAATTACTTGTGAATCCTGTCGATTTAAAGTACAATAATATTTTTTGGCTGCAGCAATAAAAAGATATTTTGAACTATCAAATGTTCTTAGGTGGAGCTCTTTTAAAGAACTCTGAATTAAAAAATCTTTAATAGTTAGTAAACGTTCGCATATTTTGTTAACCTAACTCAACCGAGTTCAATTTCAATTCAATTTTTATAAGCAAAGATTTCATTTAAGAGTACGAGAGTGTGCGAACTCTACTAAGTCGAACTAAACTGAAAAAATCTATTATAAATTTTGAGCGTGTGCAGCACAACAAACTGTAATTATTAGTAGGGAATTTATTGAGTTAACTTGGTCATCGTCCAAATCAAGAAATGCTTTTGAGGCACATGAGCAACCTTCATCAACATTATATTCTTCATAGTTGCATTCCTTTTATGCTCTGCAGTTGTCATTTAAAAGTTCTAATGCTCGATCCATATTCGTTTCTCTACTTCTTTTCTTGAACTTCTAGAATGATAGATTACCAGGAATTTCTATATTTCTATATTGTATGTGTCGTTGAAAAAACTACTTAATTTGTTGAACCGATCCGAATTTTTCTAAACAGTGCTCAGGTTCAAGTTCAGGTCAGGTCGAGGAGTCAAAAATATTTGAGGTTCGGTTCATGGTCCGGTTCGTCGGACCCATACCCCGGTTCTAAGGGGTTCGGTTCAGGAACGGTTTGCAGCCTTGATTAATTTTATCTCCTAGATAATATGTTGACTAGATATTTGCTGCTGGAGAAGCAAAATACTATTGTAGCTGAGCATACATTTCTTGGATCAAATATGAAAAAAAAGAATAAAGCATTTTCAACGATGATCAGCATAATCAACATCTAGATCTAAGAGCCTACAAAAGCTAGCTATGTAGACTCGCTTAGACTTCCCGCAGACTACACTTGAACACTTGAACAAATAATGTGACTATTTTAGCGATTACACTAGTTTACAAAAATAAAAAAATAAAAAGACCCATTTCAACTGAAACTATGTAATAGGGTGTTCACTTTGTTGAGCACATAGGCACTTGGGGAAAAGTGTAAGCATTTCCAACAACAATTTACTCTGAACAAATTGTGCACAGCTTGCTCGACCCAGACCCTGACTACGAAAAGTCGGGCACATGTGTCCAAACAGTGTGCCCATATTTTGTCTAGAATAATTGTTATAATTCTGTGGAAAACAATTAAATTTCTAAAAGTGTAATACAAATTCAATCAGTTTGTCATTGCAGTCAACCAAAAGTAAGACCACCATTTTTATTTGATTCGAGAGTTGCTACGAAATGGGGTAACTAAAAATGTCGACTGAGGGTAGGCAAAGTACAACTTGCAGCTTTACTGAACAGAAACGTTGGCAAGAAAAATAAACTTCATGGTTTTTAGCATAGTTTTTCACATAGCTTGATCTCGCTTCCGTCAAGTTGCGGACGCTCAGCTTCATTGGCCCAATGTATATACTGCGACATAAGCCGCAAAAATGCTGTAAATATCCTTTTCGTAATCATGGTTAAAGTTCCACCATCAGCGATTCCAAATATTGTACACATTTTTCGAATAGATGCACTGCCTCCAGAGGAGCCCAAATGAAACAACACTATGGCGAGCTGTAAATCATTTGGCATTTGATGTTTGAATCCACTTGATTCAAAAAACTTCGACTTTCTTTATCAATTCCAGCAATATTCCGAACTGGTTCCGAGCGCAAAATTTGCTTAAAACGACGGACATCAAATGATGTGAGGATGTTACTTCGCCAACTAATGGTTTTGGGCACGTTAGAGATACCTCCTCGAAGACAAGAATATATGCAAGCGACTTCGTCCATAAAGTCTTCCAACAAATCACCCATTGCGAAATCAAGCTGGTTTGGTGGACATACATCTGCAAAAGTCGACAACAATTAAACGTGCAGATAATTAATAGCAAAATACGCACCTGCAATCAATTTAACTTCACGGCTCATTTCAGTTGCTTTCCATTGAAGAAGAACATCTCAAATGCTTTAAGTTGGCATAATTTATTTATGTAATTTTTTCTTACCAAATCATGGAATGTCAAACGTAATTATGCACAAATTTCGTGCACAGGGGCTGCTCACAATACTAGTCAGGCAAAACTACTCAAGTGCCTACGTGCTCAACATAGTGAATACCCTATATGTTTTAGTTTAGTTTAGAATGGTGTTCTTAAAAATTGATTCCAAAAATTCTATCATGGCTTCGTTATTTAAAAATGAATTTTCTCCATTTTTCGGTAGGTGCACTTTCACTTTACGCCATATCCACATCCATGCTCATCAGATGCAGTCAATCATGATAAAACATGGTAAAACATTGTTTTCAAATCGGGTTTGTGGTTTGAATGCAATGACCAACAATATTTCAAAACGAGAGCGTTAGTTAACGTCGGCTCTAACCGACTTCGATTTTCCCGTTACTCATGAAAAGTAATTTTAACAGCGTTCCGGCGTTCCTGAGGGGTCAACATCCGTAAAGTATGCAACATTTTTAACTCCGCTATTTATTATCTGATCTAGATGGAAATTTCTGGTTTATAGTTATTGTTATTATAAATTTAAGTTTAAAATTTGAACTCGATATCTTAAAAAGTGTGGGAGAGATTCAACATTTTTTATTGTGGTGGCGGGGGTGGGCGTGTCAAAAATTTGAAACAAACTTGATCTGCGTGCAGACAATAGGAGTCTACATGTCAAATTTGGTTGCTCTAGCTCTTATAGTCTCTGAGGTCTAGGTGTTCATACAGGCAGACGGACGGACGGACGGCAGGACAAGGCTATATCGACTCGGCTGTTGATGCTGATCAAGAATATATATACTTTATATGGTCGGAAATATTTCCTTCTGCCTGTTACATACATTTGCACGACTTTAGTATACCCTTTCTACTATACGAGTAATGGGTATAAAAATCTATCTTTTGTTCGAAATCGCAAGAAATGTTATTTTTAATTACCTAGGAAAACATAAAAATCCACAAAAATAATTTTTCTTTTTAAGAATCGCATTTTTACAAACAAAATAAGATATTGATGAGGGACACCACAAAGCAAGCTGGCTGATCGTACAGCTATTTCATGAATTTCCTCAACTACGAACAAACTTAAAAAAATTAATTTTTATAAATTTGAAAATCAAAAGTGGTTTCCTAGAATAAATTCACGTTTAAATTGAGCACAAAACATTTTTATGCACTTGAAAAGTGTATTATAATTTTGCCCGGAAGTTTTCAACGCATAGAAAGAATCATCTCTGACCACAGAAAGTATATATATTCTTGATCAGTATGACGAGCTGAGTCGATTGATCTTTCTCTGTCCGTTTGTCAGTTTTTACGCGAACTAGTCCCTCAGTTTTGAAGCTATCGAGCTGAAATTTTGCACAGCGTCTTCTTTTGGCATCACTCTGCTTATATGTTGGAACCGCTGGGACTGGTGGTTAAGGTCTTCTGTGAACCACTAAACCGAATCAGTCCACACTCATCCTCCTACTATTAACTTTCCGTTGAAACTGTTGTTCTACATAAGAAACGATTGCTCCTACACGTCTTCACTGATGTGATTGTGTGACTATAAAGCAGCGTATAAACTCTTCTAATCTTTAATCAGATACTTAAATCTGCAAGAAGATTTTCTTTTTTTGCTACTGCTGCTTCTTTAAGTACATATCATTCATTCTCTTCAATTAGATTTTCACATTGATAACTTTGATGGTGCAACGACTTTTCCCACTTACTGTTCGCCCAAGATTTCTATCGGGTGTGTGTGTGTCTTGTCGTAGTCATAGTCATAGTAAGTAGTTAGAGTCATCGCATCCAAATGCCGCCTCAGGCGATATGTTTCACATGGACAGGCCACTCAAAAATTGTGTTTGCGTTACGCGCCGTGATTATAACCAGAGAGCGGTGCTCAAACGAAGCCGCCGTCTCCGTAGATGGACCACGTTGGGCCACATGCCTGCGTGTCTTGATGCGGTGTTCCTGTTCCAGTTGTTTATCTTTTTCATTAGCCTGGGCGGCCTGTCATCTGTGCCGTCGCCAGTCGATCGGCTGTCGATTGACAAAACGCCTACCGGGTAAGTCGCCGCTGCCCCCGAACAAGTCTGCCACTCAAACTAAACGGGCTGCGATTTTTCCGCACTTTACCACACGCCAACCCAGGGCTGGCGGGGGGTGAGTTAAGTGACTGACGCAAATTGCGCAATTGTTATTACAATTACTCTCTTCAACGAGCTGGGCAGGCGGCAGGCTGCTGAGCCGAAGCCGGAGCTGGAGCTTGAGCTCTTTGCCCTGACTGAAACTGGGCACGTACCTCAATACCTCAGTCAGTCAGCTGGCCGGGGCGAATTTTTCTAATAGTTTAAGCATTTTTGCTAGAAAATTATTTGGCCTTTTGGGCTGTACAGGTAGCTCTGGGGTCTGACTGACTGACTGTTTGTCAGTGCGGTTGCTACCCGTCTTTTTTGCGTTCGGATCTCTCTAAAGATAGTCATTAGCACAAACGATTGCTGCTGCTCCATCTCGTGTTTTTGGTTGCTTCTGTTTTCGAGGCGTTTAAACGGGGTAATTACCTTTTGGGCATTTTTGTGCAAAGAAAAAAGAAACGAAAAAAATGTACGTTGCTTTTTGTTGAGGAAATGAAAACGTAACGAAATCGATTTCCAACGGTTTAGACGCTCAATGGATCGTTGGTGGCGTGTGGCCAGTCACCCCTCCTCCACCAAATCACCATCTCAGCACCAAATTTGAAATGAAGTTATTAAGAGTGAACGAAATCGTTACGTTTGCGTTTTCATTGAGGAGGCCCACGTCGACTTCGTAGTAGGCCAACGGCAGCTCACGCTAACGAAGTGATGAATCGATGCATACTTCCATGTATTTAACATCAAATCTGAAATTAAAGTCTTAAATAAGACTTACGCCACATGTTCAATTTCAATCAACATGAGCTTTCTTTGCCAATGATGTGCATAAAGTTTGCGGCGTATTAAATTCCATTCAACGATTTGTAATTTGTCCATGGTAATTAGACGATAAACGGTATTGATATTCGTACAAATTGGTGCTAAAGTGAACGTTCACGTGAGATAGTCAGGAGCTATTAAACATCGGAAATTGAAATTGATATGAATGGGAATAAGTTAATTATACATTCCCATGACTTTTATTCCAATTATTTACGAAGGAAATATTCTTGAACGTTTAAGCGAATAAGGCCTAAAATGCGTATTCTTGAGCCTGGTGCATATTCAAATTATTTTCCGATCAATTCACTGACGAGGTAAACCTGTTACCTTCAGACAATGATACTTGTTAAGATACGTTCGGTTAAATAATGTTTCGCTGATATACCCTTTGGATCCCGAGGGATGCTGGATTGATTTAGCTTTAAAGGAGCGCTTACGTACATCTCTTGCAATCTTTCTCAGACCTCCGAGTTTGGTGCAACGGGTATGTGTGTGCCTGCTCTGCAAGGTCGTGGGATCGATCCCTGCTCGCTACATCTAATAAAAAATGTTTTTTCTAATAAAAACTCTTACTCAACTGGTCACCTTTACCGGCTATTGGTGCTAGCTGTTAAGTAAATTGCAATGAAAACGCTTCTCAAACTTTGCAGCTCGGACTCGGCGTTAAACTGTTAGTCAGAACCAAACAAGACTGAAATAGCTTGGTCTTACAAATATACAACAAGAAACAAGCTTTATCATAACTCAACTAATCGACTCTCTTACAGTTCTCTGTAAGGCTCCAGATAAAAAATCGTATGCTATGTGGTCGACGGCAAAAGGGACATACAGGGTTTGTCCGGAAAGTAATAGGTATGACTGTACTTCTGAGCGAGCGCGCACCGACTGGATTCGGTAGAGGGCGTTCCTAGCTAACGAACAAGCTGCTGGTCAGTTGTCTCCGAGCACTGTCAAGAGTCAGGACAGGCATTTTCGCGCGACGTGTTTCTGTGGGTGGTGCAAGCCCAAAATGCAGCGTTCGTTAGAGAAGAGATACGCGATTAAATTCTGCGACAGAGACGTTTCATCAAGCAGGCTTACCCAGATGTTGCTTTAGCAAAAGTGGTGTGTTTCGGCAGCACCAGGCCATTTTGGAGGGCCGGGAAGAGGTCGCCGATGAAGACCGCGCTGGAAGACCTTCGACTTCGACAAACACCGACAATGTGACTCGTGTGCGCAAAGTTTTGAACTCAGACCGTAGACTAAGTATTCGTTTAATTGCCCAGATGTTAAATTTACCAAAATCTGTGGTTCATGACATTGTGACGGAGCATTTGCACATGCACCAGGTGTGCGCAAAGAGGGTTCCAAATGTGCTCACTGACGACCAGAAATTGCGGCGAGTGGAAGTGTGCCAAGGCCGGCATCCTAACGCTTCCGCAGCCGCCCTACAGCCCAGATGTGGCCCCCCGGAATTTTTTTGTTTCCTCGCCGGAAAAGGCAAGCATTTTGAGACGACAGAGGGGATCCAAGCAGCATGCACAGCGGCTCTCAAGGCTATTCAACAAGGCCATGTAAGCATTTGACTGTGTGCATCCCTATTATTTTTCCATGGGTATCAGAGTGTCCATTGCCAGCGCAAAAATAAAAAAAAACAAAAACAAAACCACACATTAACGCGATTTTAAAAACTTGGGCTATCTGTTAAACACAACAGGAGCTACAGCATGGCGTTTACTGACTTTCAAAATTAAGAAGTTGGTGTCATTGCAGACACATTTTCGTATTCATTTCTCTTTATTTTCCTTTACTTTTATATAAATGTAGATTAGTGCAGGGCTCTAACAAGTCCTACTAATCCAAATGTTTCGAAACTGGTTCAAAGATTATATGAAGACAATCATATTCAAAACTTTATTGTTTTTTTTACCAAATAGATTCAATACCAACAATAACATGCTGTGCCTTACAAAATTTTTTTTAAAAACTCGTAAAAACTTGACGGCTTGGCGGGCTCGGCAGGCTCGGCGGGCTCAGCTAGTTAATTCTTAGTACACAAAATTCACTACTGAAGTTTCTTGAAATTTCCAAAAATTAAAGGAGACAAAGTTTGATTTTATGTAATTTTTTATACTCTGTACTAAAGGAACACAGGGTATATTAAGTTTGTGCAAAAGTATGTAACAGGGAGAAGGAATCATTTCCGACCCTATAAAGTAATTTGAAAAAAACTTTATATCTGCCACAGTTTTGAGGGTTTGTACCTATTTGAGATAGTTAAGATGGAGCATTATGTATCGATTTGCCGAAGTAATGATAACAATCAGATGAACGGTTCTCAAATTATGAGCAAAAAAAAAACCACAACCCTTTCGATCCTAACGTTGCCTGAGAGCAACTTCTGTTGCTTAGCAGCTAACGGGAAGAGCTGCTTTTGTTTTTGTTTGCTCATTCTTAGTGATAACGGTGCTTTTATATCACGAGCAAAAAAATCCACATTTGAACATTATTTATCGAAGTTATATTCAAAAGACTGCTAGTATTAGAAATTATTGTTGTGAAATTCGGAGGAGTTTTTAAAGCGAGTGATTTACTTTTATAATAATTTAATAAATATAAAAAGTATAAATTAAATGTTTTTAAGCAAAGATTCAACTTAATGCAACTGAAGTTAAATTTGATTAGTTTCAAATAATAACCTGGTGGGTAATTTTCAAAGTTGTAAAATGGGCCATTGTGGTAATAAATCTATTTGTACTTAGATATGATACCAAAAGAGAAAGGATTGTCAGATGAAGATATTGGGATGATTGTTAACTTTGATTGGGATGCATCTACTGACAAAGAAAGTGCTGATGAGATGTACAACATTTCTGCAGTGCTGGAGAAGAATTTGGAAGGGATCGTGGAAAGCGGAGAAAATATAGAGATTGACCTTCTTGAAAATATGTTTGCAGAAGAGTGTGAGCAGAAATCGTGTGTTTTTGCGGATAATTGCTTTGAACAAGGCCATTTGAACCTCCAGAGAGTAGTTGGGAAGAAGTACTTGGGTGTTTTGAAATTGCCACAACTCAAAATGGCATGGACAAAAGATTTAAGACTTACCGCTATAACAAATTCAATGCCGCGCGGAAGGTTTGAAAAATTAAAGCAATGTTTACACTTCAACGATAATACTAAACAATCCAAAAAAGAAGATTTGAAATATGACAAGCTTTACAAGATACGCCCTTTACTAAACAGTCTCAAATAAAATTTTGGTAAACTACCCCAGGAAGAACATCAAAGTATTGATGAACAAATCATTGCGTTCAAAGGAATAAATTCATAAATGTCATAATGAACTAGTTACTTTAGTTTAAATTTTAGATTAAAATTTCGATCGTCATATAAGCAATACAACTCAGCTAAGCCTCACAAATGGGGTCCGAAAATGTTTAAGTGTGTTGGAACCTCTTGATTGGTTTACGACTTTACGCTGTATGTGGGAAAAGGGCCCTGTCCTGCTTACGGCTTGAGAATATCTTCTTCTATCTAAGGTCTTTCCAAGGACAAACATTTTAAGTTTTATTTTGATAATTAATTTATGTCAGTAAGCCTTCTGATTTCGTTCAACGAAATGGGCATATTTGCAACAGGAACTGTACGTAAAACCATAATATCTGTACTGCCAATATTTCGTTCGGAAAAAAGAGAGGTCGACCATCGAATATTGAACGGGATAGCTCGATAGTATCCCTGGGCCCCTCATCAATCAGTGTGTCTTCGCATCAGTCTAAAAAGTACAGGTTCCAGCTAAATCCTTCAGTCTCACGACGATATCATAAGGTGGTACATTGGGTAGTTTTTGGTGAAAAAGGACGTTGCAGATTATGCAAGACAGGAACACCAATGTCCAAATGTTACAAATGCAAAGTCCATCTTTGCTGCAGTAACAATAAAAATTTTTTTTTGTCTTATCATACCAAATTTTTCAAAATAAATACAAATAATTGCAAGTTCTTTTCAAAGAAAAATTTTTTTGTTGTGTATACCACCATTGAATCGAAAATTATATTCAAAGGGGTAACGAGTTAATTAGCCAGTGAAGGCTGTGGGTCTTTAGCTTTACTTAAAGTTTTCAAATCTATCAGTCCCGTTCCCCCCTTTCCCAATAAAAAATTAGGGGTTGGGGAAAGTTGGTGTTTTTAAAAAAAAACTAAAGGGGGGGGGTTAAATTTTTTCCCATCAAGAGCGTTGAATAAAGACAGATGGAATTGTTAAGTTAAATGCTGAATAAAAGCTGAATATGAATATCAAGGTAGCGTTTAGGGATATCTGGGGATAGGGGTTTCTGTTGAGTGTGAACGTCACGTGCTTTCACTTTTGTTCGCCAGTCACTCCTCCACTGGAGCTAGATGGCTTGCCAAAAGTCTTGATGCGACAATCGGACATCGTGATCTGCTTAGGATTACCGGATCATCGTTTTAATTGCTTATTTTAAACGTCTTTATCGGGGTGCACGAAATCTCTGGAAAAACGTTATGCAAGAACTTCTAGAGATTTAATTTCTAATTAGAAAAAATCTAGTTGGGACACCACCTGTTTCCAATTGATGTGCCATCTCTAAAATCAAGGCTGAATCTCTCGCCAAACAAATTCCCTTATTTTAGATGTGGGTTAATTTAATATTAACTGATATTTTTTGACTGTATATGTTTTATGTGTATTTTTAAATAATAAATCAATTTTAAGCATTCTCCCACCAATATAATGCAAAATTTAAAAATATTTTGGCGCAAACGTTATTAGTTTCCACCTAACCGAGCTGTCAAGTAGAGGGCGCCAAGACACAAGGCGCTAGTGAGAAAAGAGCTTTGCAAAATCTCTAACAAAACATTAGAAATTAAAAAAAAAAAAAAAATTTATAAAAAAAAAATAAATTTGGTTGTAGTTTGATTTTTTGTTTGATAAAGTTTAACAAAAAAAAAAAAATATATATAAAAAATAAAATTTTAGAAGAGGAAAAAAATAAAAAAAAAAAAAAATATAGGATAAAATAATTAAAATATAAAAATAAATATAAAAAAAAAAAAAAAAAAAAAAAAAAAAAAAAAAAAAAAATAAAAGTAAATTTTAATAAATAAAAAAAAAAAAAAAAAATAAAGGAAATAATATAAATATAAATAAAATTATAATAAAATAAAAAAAATTTTATTTAGGACAACCCAAAACCACGAGCCCAGCGATGAAGAAAAAAAACAAAGGGGGGGGGGGGAGCCACCCCGTTTATAATTTTTTTTATCAACAATAATTTTTTTGAGATTTTTGGTTTTGAACGCAATACTGAACAGATAACAACCGAACTGAAAATAAAGTTTCTGAACAGGTTCAGGTTCAGCAATTTTGTAGATGTTGGTATGGATTAGAACCGGCTTACAGTTTAAAAAAATATCGGAACTCCCAGTTCAAACCGCTCTTTTAATGCTTTTTCAATATTAATCAAACTCGTTGGAACTTCTCAACATAGAAAACTAATAAAGACGAAGTATGGAGACGTTTCAATTGAAAACAATAAAGTTCTCTAACTAAAACTAGTTTGTCTAGGATGGCTATGTGCTATAGTCATCCCATCCAGCCTGTTTCGTTAAATGTGGAGCGTATTAGTATTTTAAGTTCTTGTGCAAAGTTTGTTCAAGATAGCTTTTAGACTGACGAACGAAATAGCATAGAAACAGACGGATGGATTCAACTCGGTTCGTCATGCTGATCAAGACCACTTCAAGTGTTCGAAGGTGCTTTCTTCTATGCGTTCAAATTATCTAAACAATTTTAATATCCCCCCTCTGCAAAGGTATAAAAGATTTTGGATTTTCACATCAGACTGAAATTCCCACTTCTTAAAACTTAAAATTATAATTAAGCCAATTGGCGATGCTCTCTTTCCTAGATATATCTCCACCCACTTGGTACAAAGTTGTGCCGTTTGCTTATCTGCCCCATTACAATAATACAATGATGATCTCATCTCATCATCTAATAGGTACTTACCGCAATCTTTATTGGACTAAGACAGGCAATTGTGTGGGTTGTTTGGTGGGTGGGCCCACTTCAGCACCATCAGCCGGCACATGCATGACCACTCATATACGGCATAGAGGACCTATAGTTATCCACTAATTATAGCCATGCACATTCCACTCAACATTCTCGAGCAGCAGCACAAAAAACTAACAACCCATTCGCCTCTCCGTCTTCTTCTTACTGATTATTATTATTCCTTCTACTCTTGCAATCCATTGCAGACATGCGCCCGGCACGTTACCGATGAAGCAAGCAACTTTAATCAGACACAGACCCAGGTAAGTTGTCAACAGGGGTGCAGTGGGGAGGAGTAGCCAGCGATGTGTGCTACCAGTTTAGGTTACAATTTTATTTTGTTAAGCCCAAACATCTAATTTGGCGTGCGGGAATTGAGTAAACTTTAATTAAATTTCTGAATATGATTCCGCTTTGATGAGCGCAGTCTGCCAGCTGGTAGCCGGGACAGGGAGCTATTAATTGTAGCATGTGTCGTCGTGGTCGTCTGAAGTCTGTTGTTGTAAAACATATTCGTGCGATCACAATAAATTTTTTTGTCTTGTACAAACAAAATAAAAAAACTTATTATGAAGCAAAAGTGAAAAGTTGTAATTAAACCAGTCACTGGCTGCTGCTTCTGCTGCTGCAGTGCAGCAAAAACTGCAACAGCACTGGCAATCATAACGAATAGAAATCGCTGAGGCGACGTGCCCGCTTTTCGTTTTTCTCTCCAATTTACTTTTTCGCCATGCGACAAGTGCGCTTAATTAGTAGGGTGCAAAAAGGGGGACCACTGGTACATGCTCCCGGTGATGGGTTCCGGCAGGCAACAAGACTAATGTCCAAAACTGTCCTGCTCTCTTTGCAGAACTGCTGCAGCAAAGATGTGGCCCAAACGGCATTGGCTAGTCAACAAAAAAGCGGCCCGGAGCAGGCGCTGTCCAGACCAAATAGTAGAAGTATTAGTAGCCTTAATCTTAGTCAATTGCCTTGCCGCTGCGGCAACAGCGCTGATAGCGCCCCCCTCGGCATCAGACACCAGCAGCAGCAGCAGCTATGAGACGATGTCATCAGCGACAGATGACGATGATCAGCCGAGCTTTTATCGAAGTCCCCATCGACTGGATGGCTACTATACACCGTCCAGTGCCAATTTGGCTGACTTGCAGCGACAGCAGCTGCTGCAACGCAGTCAGAACTTCAAGATCAGCCCCAAGCCGTGCTCCTTTGGCCGTGTGGAGGGCACCTGCATGTTTGTGTGGGAGTGCATCAAGTCGGAGGGTCGTCATGTGGGCATGTGCGTGGATTCGTTCATGTTCGGCTCGTGCTGTGCACACAACTACACGGACAACATTGTGTTGCCACAGACTGCCTTCTCCTATACGCGTCCCACTAAACCGCTGACACTGAGGCCACGGCCACCGCATCAGCCGCACAAGCCAATGATCAGGTAAGACAAAATGGAATAATGGGTTTTCTGGTATTTTGTTTGATATCGGAAAGATTATATAAAAATAATTCTTTCAAATGCATTTTATAAATGTCGGAATATTTCTGTTTGATATTTTGGGTTTTTTGGAAACAGGTATATAAGTATATTTTTGATAAATCAAATAAATTGAAAGAATTGAGCAAAAGTATGTAACAGGAAGAAGGAATAATTTCCGAGACCCTATCTATACTACAAATTTGTATAGAGTATGTGGGCATGTTATTTTTAAAAAAAAAAATTTAGTACTTTTCTATAAATAGGCTTCTCAAAAATATTAAAAATTTGTCAAAAAATCTCTAATTTGGGCCAAATAAATGTGTGTTTGAACGAACATTTCATTTCATTTTGTGTCATTCTGTTTCTTTTAATTCATTTAGCAAGCAGCGAAGTGCAACGGTCTACTAGTAAAGTATTTATATATTTTGGATGGAATTTAAGAAAGGAATTTAGAGCTTAGAAAACTCAATTTTGAATAAATCGCCGCAAAATTAGCGCTTGGGTATCTGTAATCCACCTCGTTTTGCAACAATCGGGAGTACATATTTTTGTTGTGGAAACGTCGGTATTTTGAACCTTAATTAAAACTAATTTTTTAAGCTACACATAGCAATATATGGCAATGTGACTTTCAAATGTTGGGAAATCTACACCCCCAAAATGTATGAAACTCATTTGCTGTTCATCCGATCAGGTTCAAACTCATTTTAAAAGACCTTTATGAAAATTCAACAATGATATACAGTATCAATTTCTTGAAAAATTCGGATGCAAAATTTTGGGTAGTTCCCAGCGATTATGTCATACGTGACTTTTACATTTTTGTAAAACTTACCCCCAAAGTCAAATTAAATCACGAGATCACGGATTTCGGAAATTTAAGAAAATTGGAAACTGTTACAAAAAACAAGCTTTAAAGTTTTAAGTTTCCGATTGGGAGTTGCAATTCTATAACTCGTAAACTACCCTCATCGAAATTTAACATTTAAGCGAAGTTAACTGAACATTTTGTAGCCAAAATCTTAAAAAAACTAAAATTGTAAAGGGTACCGAATTAAGGTAAAGTAGCATTATCAAAAATTAATATGAATTAAAGATGTTTTCTGCATTTTTATAAAAATTGCAATTTTATGGGGGAAAGTCCCACCGGGGGGAAGAGAAAGGGACAGAAGAAAGTTTGAAATGGCGGACTCACAGCTGGCGCCACAGTGGTGAAGTGACCGTATGTGTAAAGCAGTAAAAAGGCTTTATTATCAGATGTTTAGTGCGGGATGAGCTAAAAATGGATCCTAACCGGATGGCGCTAATCATGAATTCGAGCTCTGATTTCGGTATTTTTTGTCCCCAATTTTTCAGTAACAACCTTTCGAAGGACCTCAGTCGAGTTGAACTTTCGTCCGCCAGCATAGACATGACGTGCAAGGTTACCACATGTTCTGAATTGGATTCATGTCTGGAGAACGCGCAGGCTATAGTTAAAGCAGGATATTCTTCAAAGTGAACCACACACGACTGGCCCTTAAAACGTGAATGGGCGCATTGTCCTGCTGAAAGATGGTGTCCGGGTCCGGCTCTTTCTCCAAAAAGTTAATTAACACTTCCTCCAATAAGTTTAATTAGCCCTCTGTATTCCTGCGACCTCTAATCTTGCATATTGGGGTCCGATTGTAATAGCTAAAACCGTCTTAAAACATCACAAAGCCGCTAATACAGTTTTGGGAGGTTGAAATGCGCTCAGACGCCTTAATGTCGTGTCAATAGTAACTAAAACCACGTAGCCACTTCAAGTTAACCTATTTCTCATCTGAGAGTACCTTATTTTTCAACTCCTCCCTCCAAGACATTTGGCGTTTCGTAATTTCCCTTCTGGCTTATTTACTAAATGTCTCCAATGCAGGCTTAGTCTTCATTTTCTTCAAGATTACAGGTAGCATGAATTCAGAAGGTTACTTGATTGGTTATTGGATGAACTCTTAGTAGCTTTTTTGGACCAAGAGTCGGACACGGATAATCTTTTAGCGAGATAATGCTGCCATACAACTGTCAAGGGCCAGTCGTAAATGGTTCAATGAACAGAAAATCAAGCTTCTTAAATGGATAGCACGTTCTCCAGACATGAATCCAATTCAGAACCTGTGTGGCAACCTTGCACGGCGTGTTTATGCTGGCGGACGAAAGTTCAACTCTGACTGAGGTGCTTCGAAAGGCCAGTAAAAATTGCACTTAAAAAAAAAAAAAAAAAAAAACATGCTTTAACTTCAATATAAATATTTGATAATGCTAATTTACCTTAAATTAGGCACGATTTAACAATTCTTGTCAAAGAAATTTTAGACCATGCTTTAAACATTTTTTACTGAACAGAACATTGGTGGCTTTAATTAAATTTCGATGAGTGTATATGGAATTTCGCTTTGACGTCCTAGTCGAAGTTATTGCTCTTGGCTTGACTAACAAAACATTTTAAAGTAGCAAATCAAAAAAAGTCACATCTCGAAATTTCAAAACTGTTATAAAATCATCATGTTTTCCCCTCATTTTGTACTGATTTTCAACTTTGTAACGAACGTGACTAAGCAATGCACGACAAAAACGTAAGTAAACAAACGATTGGAACATACCATTTTCATTCGGTTGGTCCTTCGTACAGATAAAGGCCCTTAAGCATTTGGAATATTAACCAACACTCGAAGAATTAAAATTTTTACACATGTGTGTGCTTTAACAACCTTTATGATAATCAAACCATCAATATTAAGCTGGCTCAAGGTCTAGTGATGCTTGCACATAACTTCAAAAAGCAGGAACACAACACACCACATAGGAGCCTAGTTGCTCGTATAGCTGTTTCATTGGTATCTCTACCAAATCATCAGCGATCTTTACCCAGTTGTACTGAAACCAAGAGCTCTTACTCCATGCCAGAACTGCCATAATCGATTGGGAATTCCCAAAACCAGCCAGCGCTGTTCTCATGTGTGCCGGTTTTTGCTGTGAAGTGAATTTTTTATATTGCCTTCCCATGACCCTTTCCACATTTGCTGAGTTTTGGAGAATTTTATCTTAAACCCTTAAAAACTAAGTTATAATTGTTTTCGTTGTGTGTTGCAAGTACAAAAGTACCCAAAAACGCGAACTGAGGCTTCTTTTGAAAAACTGGGTATGAGAATGCTTACGTTCCCTTTATCATAATTTAAGGGTCTTTTGCCGGGTTTCTTAAAAAAGTTAGATTTTGTCGAACTGTGTAATCAGATAAACCCAGAAAGGGTTTTTATACTACCATCACTCACTTTCAGCATTTTTGGGTCTCATTGCATTTCATTTCACTAAACATGTTCACTGGTTCTTTTTTTCTAAGTGAGTCAACTCATTCAAATTGCTCACTTGTTCAGTTGCTCTTGTTCGTTGTTCTTGTTCTGTTCTTCTTCAAGACGACGTTTGGGCTGATGTAAGCAGTGATTGTGTCCGAACGTCTAGTTGCAATACCATCATACATCCCAATGACTAAGGATGAAAAATATGTAAATTTGTTGAATACAAGATAAAATATTAAATTCAGTATATAAGTTTGTCTTTCATGTCAATTCGAAACGCTTCGTGAACAACTGAACAGTTGAACAATTGAACAACTGAACATGAGGAACTGAACAAGACTCATTGAGCAAAAATTAACAGTTGAAGAAGAACATGTTCCCATGTTCAGTTTAAAGAACAACTTGATTTTGTTCACTCACTCATAAACAACTTAAAGGAATATTGTAAGGTGAGATTATAAGTGAGAATATAAAAAAACTTACATTTTTATTTAGTAAGGAATTGAAAATTCCAAGAATAAGTAACATTTATTTTTAAAATCCAGCATTTGTCCAAATTCACACTATTTTGAACATCTCTCTCCCTTGTTCTACAGTGGCATGACCACAATTGAGCGTCCCCATGGTGCTGGCACCCTGGTCATTCGTCCATCGGGTCCGCATCATCAGGGCACCTTGTCCCGGCCGCATCCACCACCGCCACCAAGTCCGCCACACACCAAGCCCACGCTGGCGCCTGATCTGCAAAACTCCGGCTCCATGTCCAGTGAGTATGGCACAGGCATTGTTATTATTATTATGACTTATTACAACATCCACCAACAACTACAGATAGCATTTGGCATACATCAACGCAGCAGCAGCAACAGCACCAGCACCAGAATCACTGGCACATGACCACCGAGCCGAGCTTTATTACCAAACCGCGACCCACCGCCTGGACCAAACCCGGCATCGTCAATTTGCCAATGCCGGCTCGACCCTCTAAGCCGGCAAAGCCTACAAAGAAGCCGATTGTCTACGAGCGTCCTACGCCGCCTCAGCTGACGACGGTGACGACGTCAGGGCAGACAAACCCCACTAGGCCTCAGGTATGTAAATATGCGTCTCCGTCTCTGTTCTGGTTCTGGGTGATGCATTGATGTCGAAAGCGAAACAAACGAGCGACGAGGTCATTTACTTCACGGACACTGGGACTGGGCCCCATAATGGTCGGCAACAGCCTTGGGGGACATTTTATTGTTTGCACAAAGCCAAAGCCAAAGCTGATGTAAGATTTGCCTTGATGATAGGCAGTGGCGTAGCGTGGGGTTATGCCGCCCGGGGCGGAAGTCGACTTAGCCGCCCCCTCTCCCTTAAATAGTTCTAAATTTTAAAATTTTTTTCTATAATTAAAATAAAGTTCTTCTTATTCTTTGCATCAAAAACTTCTTTGTAACATAAAGGGACGTACGCAGGATTTTGATTAGGGATGACAAAGACCTAAATTGTTCGAGGGGTATTATTTTGCTAAAGTTGCTATAATCGTTAAGTATTATTGGAAAAAATTCTTTAACTGTGGGATACATAAGAAGGATGCGCCGCAGGCGAAAATTTTATCGCAAAAGCCGCGGAAACGTTTTTTACATAGCTCCTTAACCAAAATTTAAAAAAAAATTGACTTCGATGAACCGAAACAAAAATTATTTCGAGGTCGAACATAGTTTTCTGGTTTGATGGCAAATGCGTTCCGAATTAGCTTTCTTTGTAGTCTGCCTGCAGAGGTTTTTACTGGAGGCTGATATAATTAGACGAGTTGGACCACGTTTTTTGGAAACATAACATAACCCAAACTGTGGAAGTCTATCCGTTCGATCTCAGTGGCAAAGATGCTTTAGTTTAGAAATAGTACATAAGATTGTCCTGCTCATTGGGCACCATTATGACCTAAGAAATTGAAAGTTGTCTAGTTGCCAATCCTAGTAAGCCCCAAATATTCGGAAAATACCGCGAAATCGATGGATAGCGAACTATATAGAATTAATGTAAAATATTATTTGGTGTTTGTTAATTGTTCTTTTATAATTGACACTATAAATTTGTGTGTTTTTTTCCATGTAACAAGGAATTCAATAACTCTTTCTGAATTGATTAAAAAGTTTATTTAAAAGAAACTTTCTGATTTTGCTCATAGGATAGACATGTTTGGTTTTTAATATGGAAAATATGGTTATTTTTTTAAAAAATCGATTTTTTTAAATTATACAGATAACATTTCTTTCATAAGAAATTTTCAAAGCATACTACAAACTGACCCCCCTGCATACGCCCTTGATAACATAATCAATATATTGGAAGGGCTTGATAGAAAGAAGCAGTATATAATAGTGGAAAGATATGGAATGCCTAACATCTTTGATTAAGTCAAACACAAAACTGCAGCATTTTGACTCCGTCCATTGTAGACCACTGATCTTTAGTCCCTTTAAACTGACTAGTAAGCTTTCAAAAATGCGTTCAATAAATATTTATTTTATTACTAGATCTTGAAGTGCAGAATCTTGCAACGTTCTCCATGCAGAGTCTAAATAACCTTCAGGAATACCACTCTGTATTAATTTAAGAGAATAATTAATATACATTTTGTAATTTATTTGAAACTCAGCGCCACCAGAATTTGCCATGTTTTTTTAAAAAATCAAAGAAAAAAATAAAAATTTGGCGGTTGGCAATCTTAATCATTTAATTTGTTCCAAGTAGATTTGTTTACATCAATTTTTGAATATGATATCTCTCAAATGGCCGCCTCTGGCGTTGATGGCGTATTATTGCCCTTTTTGCAGCATTTTCCATCGATTTCGCCAACATTTCGGCCGGAATAGCGGCTATTTCTTCACGAATGTTGTCCTTGAGCTCTTCTACGGTCCTTGGCTTGTTAACGTAAACCTTTGACTTCAAATATCCCCACAAGAAGAAGTCAGGCGGCGTCAAATCGGGCGAACGCGGTGGCCAGTCAAATCACCACTTTTCGACATCAAACGGCCCGGAAACAATTTCTTCAGAAAATCGATTGTTATGCGACTTGTGTGCGGTGGAGCGCCGTCTTGTTGAAACCAGAACTGCCTCATACGCTTTCGACGAATAATTGGCATCACAAAATTGGTCATCATGTCGCGATAACGCTCCTGGTTGATGGTAACAGCATGGCCATTTTCATTTTGGAAGAAAAACGGCCCAATGACCGTTTTCGCACTAACGCCGCACCAAACTGTGACTTTTTCGTCATGAAGAGGCACTTCTTGAATCTCCTGAGGATTTTTCAGTGGCGTAAATACGGCAATTTTGCTTATTTACGGTCCCATTCAATGTGAAATGGGCTTAATTTTTAATTTTTTAAAAGCACGTTGAGTTTTTCACAATTGACTTGTTCTGTTGAATGTAAATTTCAACTATTTCAGAGCGCTCGCGTGGCGTGTATTGTTCCATGGTAAAAATCTGCTTGGACTGACGCTTCAAACGCGGTATGTCATTAAGCGATCTGACAT
>JAEIFU010001150.1:0-79796 GCA_018904235.1 Lordiphosa stackelbergi | reverse complement strand
CTAAATGCTGCCAATGCCGCCCAGCTTTCTCCATTTAGGACTCGTTTAGTCTCCTCTGCTGATAAAATGCTTCGATTGAAGTGAAGCTACTAGAATGGTACAAATTTACAGAAAGTGTTGGATGTCCTCTCGTTCTCTTAGATTACAAAGGCTACATTACAGAGATCCAACTTGCCTGTATGGAGTTGCATTGAGGCTAAGCGTTTCGCACCTGGCTCTACAAATCGCACTAATTCGGGAAATGCCCAAATCATTGTTAAAGTAATTCCGATCACCCAGATTATGCAAAAGTGATTTGTACATTAACCGCTCGTTACTGGCTCTGGCCTGGTCTATAAACATTTCCCTTTCCACTTCGCTAATATTGCTGATGATTTCCGCGTGTGAATGCTGCCCATGCAAGGGTTTCTCCAATTGTATGACGCAGTTGCAATCATTGGCCAGTTCCTTCCAGGAAGAGAAACAGCGCAATTCTTCTAAAAGCATCTGTTTCGCTATGAGCTTCGGCATCCTTGTATCGGGCATTTTCATAACTTTTGACATATAGTCAAAATGTCTTTGCAGCGTATAAGTATACAGCAAGGACAGCCCTGTTTCTATGTAAATAACATAATTGGGTGTGTTGAGTGGAAGTCTGAAGACTTTCTTAATAAAGGACGCTCTACGTCCGGATACCGCAAGTAACCCCAAATTTCTGCTGCTTAGCTCTGAATAGACCGCATTGCAGCACAAAAGAGTGCATACTTGATACTTGGCTTAACGTTCTCTCTACCCAACAACGCTTTCCATGAGCTGTTGATAGCTATTTTGGACTCTTTCAGTTTCTCCTTGATATGCTCCGTAAAAGACATATTTGCTGACAAGAGAACTCAGAAGTAAAATGTGAGATAATAATTCTCTACTTTTTCTTTATTTTTGCCAAAACGCACGAGGTTGTCTGTCCTTTACAATACCATGATATTATTCTATAAGGCAGTGGTGTCCAAACTCACACAATCAAGCATTGCGCTTGTGTGCGTAGCAGCGACCGCGTTGTTATAACCTTGAGAGGTTATATTAAAATTGTCGGGATGTTTGTAACGCATAGAAGGTAGCATCTTCGACCACATATGGTATATATTATATATTCTTGTTCAGCACGACGAGCTGAGTTGATATAGCTATGTACGTCTGTCCGTCCGTCCTCCGTCTGTTTTTGTTTTTAATGCTATCGCTTCCAAACTTGTTACTGATCAATATTATATGCTAACACATGATTCTATTAAGTTTGATCCAAATCGGATGACTATAACATATAGCTGCCATAGGAACGATCGGTCGAAAAAGTAGTTCTAATGAGAAAAACTTTTTTGTTTTCCAAGCAAAAATCTCCAAATTTAGTATTTATACGTTTTCAATGCTTTCACATAATTCAAACAAGTTTTATGAAAATCGGACAACTATATAGTATAGCTGTTATACAAAAGATAGGACAGAAAAATAGTTTTGGTTGGAAAAACTTTATAGAACACACGTATTCTTTCTCTCAATACATGTGTCGGCTGTGACGCCGTCAGAATTATGAGTTCCCATCCCATTTTGACAGTATTGGGGATATATAAAAACTCACCAACTTGTCAAGCTGCCCTCGTATTCATCTAAATGCAACTATAAATGGCTGTACCCACTTATATGGTTTATTTACGAGCAAACTAAAAATGCACAACCAGCAATCGACCCACTTGGTGAGTAATTAGATGGAAAGGTGATGTCAATTGAAATTGGTAATCTATAAAAGGCTTGCGTACTTTTATTACTTCTCTAAAAACTGTCACAGATTCGGAATCTGAGCAAAAATATTTTGAGATAGAAACAGCGTCAAAGTCTTTGTCATTGTATTGAGTCATATTTCGAGCATTATGTTACCATTCAGTACTCGTCATTTTGCTTTAGGGGGCTCGTCATCGTCGACAACTTGGCATGATGAAGCACTTTTGACAGCCATTTGGGGGAACCTCTTTTCCGCTGATAATTGAAATGCACATTTATGTGTACGCAAGTATGTGTAACGGTTTATCTGGGCTTTGTACAATCATTAAGTTGATTTATTTGGGTCATCATTTCTTGGAATCCTTTTTTTTGTCCAGTTTTTATGGCTTCTGTGGCAATTTTCCAAAAATATCTCCCAAAATATTTCCTGAAATGCAAAAATTTCTTACTTTTTCTTCTTTTTTTGGCACACTTTGTGTTTATTTTTAACACATTTTGCCATGTGTTTACTTTGATTTTATGGAAAATGACTAGGTGATAACTTGTCATCTTTTGAAAACCCAATGAAATAATCTTTAAAAAGTTGCTAATGAATTAAGCAATCTGTGTACCATAATGCCTTTAGATTTGATAATTTAATAGAAGTTTTATTTATTTTTGCTTTCTTTGCTTTGTAGAGATTGTATCAAAAACTGCAACTTATCTTGTTTTTGATTCATACTCTTTGCTTCTGAGAGGGTATATTTATACCGAGAAGAAGTTTGTTAAACAGCAGTCCCTAAAAAAGGTGACAAAATCAAAACGAAACGCGTAGGAGAACAGCTGAGTTTAAATATGTTTTAACTGCAGCAACTGAGGACGGCCTAAAATAACCCCAGTGGAAAAACATTAGCTTATTGTGTTGTGAACTGTAGCCATATTAGTTGATGGACTGAGTAAATCAACTATTGCGGATAAAGCAATAGATCTGAATATTAAACAGTGTCTTTCTTTTGTAATGTAGAGGGAAAGTCCATACCGAAGTATTTTTAAATTCCTAATTTTATAAGGTTTTTAATCGCGAGTTTTTTAAAGAGCATACAAACTTCGTCATTCAAAATCGACTCGTTCTTCTGTTTCATTGTTTCCATGCGAGTCATCTGGTCACGAAATTTTTATTTTTATATATATGTATGTTTTTTTTTTGTTGTATTTTTCCTAATGAAATGAATTAATTTATAAATGTTTGCGTGGCTTTTTGCTTTTTTTTTTTTGGTCTGAATATAAACTTCATTTATATTTGTTAACGCCAACAATAAAAACTGCATAAATATTTGGAATTTATTTAAGGGTTGCTTTACTCACACGCTTAAAACCAATTATCGTTTTCCATTGACAATTTTGAGTGCTTGATCGACGGGCTTTTAACAAAGTTGCTGCTGAATAAAATTTCATCATCGAATTATGTAAAATGTTCTTGTGAAATGGCAGTTGAAAGTGAAAATGTGTGTGAATACACAGCTACACTCTGAAAAAAAAAGAGAAAAGTTATAATCAATATAGGCAGTTAAAGGGAGAATTTACTGTGAACCGCTTTAGACTGCTTGCAAATTTTGTGAAAATTTTTAATTTTTTTGATTAAATTTCTTCAATTTGACAGGACGGCATAGATGTATGTAAATATAGAAGGTCACACATTGCGCAGCTTCGATACTTTCAGTCGGCCTATGATCTATGATTTAATGTTGCAATCGTGTAAATCGAACTGAAATGGTCGGTAACGATTTCCTGCTTCACCGCTTAGCTTCTATCTATAACAGTCAAATTAGAAAATTTTAATGTAGATCAAGTTTATTTATATTTTTGAAATTTAGAAAAACCGTCCCATCTACAACAGTTTTGAAGACAGAAGGTTCGTACCATTTAGAGATTGTTAGTAATGAGCATCATTTATCGATTTTCCGAAGAAATTTTTAAACGATATCCAAATTATGACCAAAAGTCACTACTAATTAAAGATCAGTTTTGAAATGGTCTAGTTAGTGTAATTAACTTTATTTAACCAGGCGGTCAGCTATGGCACACGCCTCTCATCGAAAGCTTCCATAAATATCGATAGGTGGCTGCTGCTATCGCATAAAGGAATTAATCGGAGATGCCACAATGGTCACAAAAGTGGCGCCATCTATTGGTTTGTTCTGAAAATCAAGTAGTGGCGAAATCTATTGGTCAAGCTATGACTAGGGATGTCAAAAATATTATCGATATATCGATATTTTTGCCCAATATGACGAATATCATTATTGCATATTTATCGGAAATCGAAATTTTTTTGGGGATATGTTTGTTTCAGCGTTCGGTCACGCTGTTGCGAATAACTGTTTCCTGTGCTCTGGACATGTGAACCAAAATGTTTAAAAGTTATTTTATAAAAATTTATGCACCGAAATCGCAGTGCAAGCCGGGGGCAGTGTACCGGAAATGATAATGACAGGAAGACCTGAAAAAGCGAAGAAGTTTGAAAGATGCTGAAGAGGGGCAACTGAGTGTTTTCTGGGAAAGATCTGGGTGGGATTTTGGTGGATTTTTCAAACCAAAAGCTTGGATTGAAAACATTGTACTGAACCTTTGGCACATTTTTAACGGTGTCAGACTTTATAAACAGCCATAGAAAAAGCACTGAATTTAAAAGTGATCGTTTTTAACCATAAAGTACGGAATTTTGGCTTAAAAATTGCTACTTTCAAGATGAATGCCACTTGAAATCAAGATGCTTAACAAAAGACTTTCAAATTAACAAGCATTTTAGCGGGTTTGTAGTATAAACTGTGAAATTGTTTTTTTGAGTGTATTCTCAAACTCACACCTACACCTGCAGCATTTTATTACACTTTCAAGGCAGCAGCGGCCGTAAAATGCTTCAAATGTTACTTTTTCGTGTGTCTTGTGTCACTTGTGACCTGCTATTTACACGTCCTTGTTCATGTCCTTTCATTTTTATGAACTCTCACGCAATGGCTTTAGCTTAATGGTGAAATTCGCAAAGAGTTGAGCCTATTTGAAAAATACTCATCTTTGGCAATTCCATATCATATTGGTGAAATGTTTAAGAGAGCAGTGGTGGCTGGGCTAAAGCAGAATGATTCGTTTTCAGCTTTTATTTTACAATTAATAAATTAAAACTCAAATAAATTCCATTTGAATTTTTTCAAGAAAATAAATAAATTATTTATGCCAGCAAAATGAATTAGAAACTTACTAAAAATCTAAGGAAAGGGCGCCGATTTTACAAAAAAAAAAAAAAAAAAAAAAAAAACAAATTATTTTTGTTTAAGCACGGCCTTGAAAAATCACAAGAAAAAAGTGTGGAGACACATTTTACTGCTACTTGTATTTGATTAGAAGCGATAGAATGAATTCATCTTTTCCTCTGGTCGATTATTTTGATAATTCTAAATGATACAATTTTTTTTTAATAATGATGAATATTTTTTACCGCGTCTCAAGTTGACTCACACCTCAACGTGGTGACCACCGTTGCATCCACAACGCTGCTGGCTAACGTGAGCGGCGACCCTGCCCTTTCTTACAGGGTATAATATATAGGGTTAGTGTGTTGGATTTGGTACACACCACCAATGAAAACTGCGACATTGCAGCGGTCGATACCGTCAAACGGTTGTGATGGCCAAAAAAGAAGAAGAAGATGAATATTTTTGTTATTAATGGTAAAATAGAATTTGATAACATGTAAACCCGACAAAATCTTACAAAAGATCGCAGCTTATAATAGAATACAATAAAATTCACCCTTAAATATTAATATAAAAAAATTTAAATTAAATTTTGTTTTTCTGCCACCATGGTCACTAATATTTTACACCCAATAGTTTTGTAGATAGACGAAGTCTTTTGGTAGAAACACGCTGCACATTTGTCGGAACCGGCCGGATCGGATGACTATAGCATATAGCTGCCATAGGAACGATCGGTCCAAAAACTAGTTTAAGTGAGAAAAACTTTTTTGTTTTCCATGCAAACGTCTCCGATCTTTGAACGAATATAAGTCTTAGTATGGAAAACCTTTTTTGTTTTCAATACTATCGCTCCCAAACTCGTTACTGATTAATATTAGATGCTAACACACTATTCTGTCAAGTTTGATCCAAATCGGTTGACTATAGCATATAGCTGCCATAGGAACGATCGGTCGAAAAACTAGTTTTAGTGAGAAAAACTTTTTGGTTTTCCATGCAAACGTCTCCGAACCTCGAATTTATAAGTTGTCTAGGATTTCACATAATTTCACTAAGATTTATCAAAATCGGACAACTGTATAGTATGGCTGCCATGCAAAAGATAGCTCTGAAAGTCTTTTCTTAGTAAGAAAAACCTTTTTGTTTTCAATGCTATCGCTCTCAAACTTTTTACAGATCAATATTATATGCTACCGCACAATTCTGTCAAGTTTGATCCAAATCGGCTGACTATAGCATATAGCTGCCATAGGAACGATCGGTCGAAAAGTTAGTTCTAGTTCTTTATACCTGCCAGATATGAATGTTATCTGTTTCAACACAATTTTAGAGAATTTGATCAAAATTGGATACATATATCGTATAACCATATAACAAACTGGCAGGCATTTATCATGCTCCAAGGGTATATAAACTTTGGTCGAGCCGAAGTTAGCTTCCCTCTATTTTTTGAGCATAATTTTAGGCTTTTTCAACACCTTTCCAACCAGTGCAAATTCCTGCTTCATATATATTTATTTTTTTTCTTTATACCCTTATCAGTTTATCAGCTTTTGGTGTATAGTTCAGCGTTTACAATTTGATTAGGGTCTATAATCGGGTACAACAAATGTGCCTACGAGTGTATACTCTCCCTCTGGCTTGCCAAAAAACTGTGAACAATTAGCGTTGGCCTCTCAATGTTTGGCATAAAAACAATAATAAATATCTAACGTTTTGAAAGCAAACATTTTCACAAAAAAAAAAAAACCAAAATGCACTCAACAAATTCCTCAGCTGGAGCTGCTGAAAAAAGCCACTCAAACTAAGTGCGCCGACGCTGTGCTCTTTCGCTCGTTCGCTTGTTCTCTTCTGGTGGCTGGTCGTTCGACACGTATTTCGTATACCTCAAGCCTTCAGCAGCTTTAGCTTTCCACTCATTCGTCTGTGGTACGTCGTCGTCTGTGCAAGGCAAGCAGCGCTAGCCAAAAAGCACCCGTATTTTTCGTGCACTTTTCCAAAACAGAAAAAAAAACACTGTTTAATACTATTAACTAAACTGTTTTACTGTGCTTTCTATCTAACGTCGTCGCATCGCCAAATCAAGCCAAAAAAAATAAAATGCAAATAAATAAAAGTCAACCATAAACGAAACGACAAACCTGTAAATATTGCAAAATTTAAGTTTTAATTCGGCAAAGTTTTTTAAGTTATCAAGTGCTTTATTTAAAAGGTAAAAAAAAATTATATAAAAATCGGCGTGTTCGTGAAATATATAAATATATATAAAAAAAAAACAAATTAAATACAAAATATACTTAGCATTGACAAAAATAAACTTTATTATGCGTGTGTTCTTCTCTACAGACACACACACACACAAATGTGTCCAATAGATAATAATATGTGCCACTGGTCCAGGCCCTGCAAACGTTTGTTATACGCGCAACAATTAAAAAGCCTTCAATTTGTTAATTAACAAATCAAATCACTTTTACACAACACTCGATCCTAACCTGCAAAAATTGTAATGCATTTTGTGCGTTCTTCGCTGCACTCTCTTCCGACTCTTTCTCCCACTCACTCTCTCTCATTCTCTCTCTCTATAGGCATTACATAAAATTGTTTTGCACTTTTGTTTATTTATTTGCCAAACAAAATATTTGTGCATTTAATTGAAAGTTAAATGTGCGTTTAATTGAGAATTTTTTGGCATCAAATTTGTGCAACATTACGAAACGTTTTTCGTATAAATTGTTGTTTATTCAATTTACTGCTATTCTTTGCTGCTGCAGCCTCACTCCTCCCCGTATCAAGTCATTTAATATTTGTTGTCGTTGTCATCGTCTTCTTGTTTTGTTTCTCTCTCTCTCTTTCTCACAGAGAGTGACTCTGTCAATTCTTTGCCAGCTTTCCTTTTACTTTTCATTCTTCTTATTTTGTTACACAATAAGAAATTGTGTCTTTCAGTTGAGATCGAGTATCTCTTCATTCAGTTTTGTTTTAAGTAAAGTTCAAGTCAACTTGTTTGTTTATTTATGCAAAAAGTATAACGCTGACTGTGCGCCAGAAAGGGAGGGAGAGACTGAGAAAGAGCCAGAGATCACGCGATCGAAATTCCATGAGCTGATTTTGCACTTCATTTTCCCCCTCCCTCCGCATCACCCGACTCTTTGGAAACCTATTACATCGTTCAATATTTGCTACAGAATCGTTGCCAGGTGGTCTTATCAGTTGTTGGTACTCAAACATTTTTTTTTTTGTTTGAATGGTTAAGTGATTCTGTTTTTTTTTTGGGTCCCTCGAACTGAACCTTCTAAATTTGTAACTTCCCATAACTAAGCCCGAACCGGTCCCTTTATATATGAAAGGAAGTTGGGAAATCCACTAAAAATTATCAAGTGTAACAAAATGTAAAGCTAAGTTTACATGGTCAAATTTATTTACACAATTTGTCATGGTGGAGTTTGACTGATTTGTGTTCGAATAGTTATAAAATTATGTGTTTACAATGTCATCGTCCATCCGGTTAATGGCCCCAACTGCTTCTTTCAAGGTGTCTAATACGGCACTAGCTGTGGTCAAGTCCTTTGCCGATTAGGTTGAGTATTTAATCTCTTCATATTCTTCAAGATTTGAAATTGTATCCTGGCATTGAGACTCTTCTGCGACTCCAACAAAATTCATCGCCCCAAAATATTTACAAGACGTCGCCTTTTCCAATCCTTGTCCGGATTTTCTCATTGCTCTGGTCGCACAATTGAACCTCAAAGACAATTTCTGCGGTACTGATATATTAGAGATGACAAGTCCAACATATATCGACAACAGTGCGATAATTCTTTTGCAGTTTTTTTTGACAATTTAATAACAAAACTATATAATGGTTTTTTATCTTACACCATTATGCTTATTCTTATCAAAACTGATTTACAAAAGTCCTAACAATTTAAATACTCGGACAATCATCACAAGTTTATCAAAGTTTGTTCTAACATTTGACTTGCCAAATCAAACTCGGCAAATGCGTTAACAGTTTGACAAACAGTATTTAGATAGCACACAAACTTTTCAAAAACTCGACAAATCGGTCATCAAATGAGTTTGACTATAAATAAATATGCTTTTCCCACTCAATTCATACTTATTTTTCCAATTTTCGACATATTTGACAATTAACTTGGCTTAAGATTCGTCTTTGAAATCATTTCGAAAAATTGTCGTATTGCGATTTCGAGCAAGAAATAAAGCAGCGGTGGAACGGAATGGGTAAAATGTAAAAAACAATCTCTTGGCGTGTGTGCTTTAAATTTTTCGCACAAGAAAAAGGCACCTACAGTTTAACGCCGAATCCGAACGGCAAAGTTTGAGAATTTGCTTTTTCATGGCTAGATTTCTTCACAGCTGGCGCCAATAGCTGGTAAAGGTGACCGGATGTGTAACGAAATGGGTACAACAACATTTTTTTTTGTCATTTGCTTTCAATCAAAGCGTGTTTGTTATAAAATCTACTGCGTTGTGGGTTAAGGTAAATAACGAGCCGGGTTTCGCGGCTAAGAAGGGAGCTAATAGGCTGCCCACCGCTGAAAAAAATCATAAGTCATCTTAAAGAATGACAAACCAAATATCATTGGTTAGTCTGTCTTCCAATTTCTAAGACCATCCACTTTTGAAAGCCGTTTTATAAATAATAATCCCATAATCCTTTAGAGTACACGTTGATGTTTTGAGAAGCTTGTTAAACTGGAAACGTTGAATTTCAACCGAAAATAGACTCAAAAATCTGTCAACTATCTAAAATTTTACGAACGTAGTTTTGAACCAAAACCTTAGTTTCGATAATTACCTTAGATATTACAAGGGGCTTGAACTACCAGACCAAATGTTTGCAGGTTTGTAGCCTGGAATGCAACACATTTTGTTTAAATGTTGTCAAAATTTGGATGCATTTTTCCTAGGTCACTTTATGAACTTTTGGGTTTAAAAAATTCTGACTAAAGATAAGGACAAAATAAAATATATTTTTTGTATACAATTATACACTTTTAATGAGCACGGTTTTAAGTCCCGTTTATAAAGATATTTTCTTTAACGTAGAATTTGAGTATTGCAGGCTCGAGGTCAAGTAAAACACACAGATGTGTATCCTGTTTTTCCAATATACTTCAGTTGCTTTTCGGCAACCATCTTCAGGGACAATTGTTTTACACGTCTGTTCCGTTCGGCGGGGAGTTGGATACTGATACTCACTATACTACTATATTCTAACTTAGAATTTCTAAGCTAACAGTGTGTACATATGTAAAGACACAACTATGTCTATAAATTGCCTGCGTTGGTCACAAGGGTGGTTTTTCACACAATGCATGCGTATGTGATACTTATTATTATACATATTGTCGCACCCGATGCAACTTAAGCCGCACCCATCGGATGGTGGACCCGTTCAAGTACCTGATCCTAGTCAAACCGTAAATAAATCTTATGTTACAAATAACCTATTTATGATCGGCCGCGTTTTATATATTTGACTTCTAACGCTTAATGTGGCTCGAAGTCTCGTCTCATGTTTATGTTTAAACATTCTCTGGGGGCCTTAAGTGCGACAGCCTTAAATGTCTAAGTTGGCGCTCCAGTTCCTTGGTCTTGTTCAATGCGAGCCCATTTGGTGTTGCTTTAAGCGAGTTGACTTCGTCTGCATCTAGTTCTCCTTGCCTGCAAAATAAGAAAGAAGATTCGGAAATAAATGACACAAAAGTCCCCAATAGGGTTGACACATTCATTTTCCATCTTCTTCTTGTCGATGCGCGAGCCCGTAGTCTTGGCGCTCTGTCTTCTACCCTCAAGACGTGTTCCTATGAAGTTTAAAGTTTAATAGTTTTATAAACTTAAACCTTATGTGGTGATGGTAATTTTGTCAACGAAATTGCTTGGGTTTTGCCCAATTAGGCTTTAGGTAAGCTACAATTTTTTGTATAAGCCAGATAAGACTTATTTCATATAAACAAATATTCCGTATTGGTTAGTGATAATTGGGAATGTTTCTTTTTTTTGAGATGGTTTAGGCTTGATTAAAGTCTACTTACTTTTCTACTCAACTTCCTTTTAACAGAATCTGTATTTATAGTTTATTTAACAAGCCGTTTATTTATGGTGCTTTGGAGCAGGGTATCTAACAGGAGAACATATAGTTTTTTATTAGTTGCGAGAACTGTAATTCATTCCACTTTCAATAAGTTGCCATGAAAAAGAAATTGAGAACAGGCTCCCCTATCGTGTTAGCTGTGCAGGTTTGTCGTAGCTGATAATGTTTTCGAGTGTTTCTGAAATTGTAAAAACCAGGGAATCAAACCGGATTCGTATACCGAAAACCCAAAACCAGAACCGGTACCGGAAAGGATATTTTGAAATTTTTATATACCGGTAAACGAGAACCGAAAAGACCAAATAGAACCTAAAACATTGTACCGGTACAGTTTCGGTTTTGAGTGCAACTAGACTGTACAGCACTTAGTTTTGGAGTTTTTTTTTTTGGCTTAGCAAAACTTTTGTTCAGTGAAATAGAAAAACGCGAGACCAGTCTCTTTCAAAATATATCAGTCCTATTTGGCATTTTCTTTGACCCTCGTTTTAAAATGCCACGCTAACCCGCTTCTTGAATTTTATCCACTTAACTTATTTTAACCACAAAACAGTTTAATGGCATTAATCAAAGTTTTCCTTAGCATTAAACGTTTACAAAACAGATATAATCGGGGGTGCCACAGAAACCTCTTCCAACCAAATTCCAACCGAATTCCAATTTTCTTTTGGTTGTTTTCAAACCTCTAATGTTTTGTTAGGAGATTTTGCAAAGCTCTTCTCTCACTAGCGCCTTTTGTCGAAGTGGCGCCCTCTACATGACAGCTAGCGGATTAAGGGATGGAAACTAATAACTCATGTTTGGCGCCAACAAATTTTAAATTTTGCATTATATTGGTATTATTTAAAAACGCATAATAAAACATAAAACACAATCAAAAAATTTCAGTTAATCATTAAATTAACCCACATCTAAAATAAGGGAAATTTTTTGGCGAGAGATTCAGCCCTGTTTTTAGAGATGGAACATCAATTGGAACATCTGGTGTTCCAACTAGATTTTCTAATTAGAAAATGAAATCTCTAGAAGTTCTGTGGCACCAACTAATTTTTCGAGAGTTTTACAAACCAACCGTCGGCAAAATCTCTATAGATTTCTGTGGCACCCCCGAATGTACTTAAATGTACAGGAAATTCTACAAAGTTTCCAGAATTTTTTTCTGTTCCAGCTACCCAAGTAAGCGTAGAACGTTTATTTTCCGGTGATGGACAAAATATTCGTCAGTCTTAGCGTGACAAAATACAAGCACCGCTAGTCTGCGACGAAATTAAATTTGTTTTTTTTTTAACAACAATCGTTCGTATGCTAAACTTGTTCCATCCAGAGCTTAGATAAAGCAAGAAAGTTGTATGTTTAAAGTCCCTAGATACATTTTACGAAGAATAAGCCATATTGTTTCTGTTTTCGAGAGCAACAAAAGTGGAAAACAGAATATTACATTACACATCGAAAGTGGGTGAAAGGACATCATGAAGATTTGCAAATGTATGTAAAAAGGGAGAAGGAAACACATCCGACCCTATAAAGTAAACAGACAGCCATGCTCCCATTTTCGCTTTCATCAATGTTTTCCAAATCCAAAAGTCGGTTTTAACTAGCCAAAGTTTTACGAATTTGAAAACGGGAGCATGGCTAATATTCTTGATCAGCAGTTCCTCTTCCAGGCAGCTAGAACCTATGTGGGCGTGTGTTTGTATATAAATCTCAATTGTACAGGGTATTTCGGAGTAGGTCCACTCAACTGCAACGCTCTTACTTCTTTGGAATAAGTTTTTTATAAAACTAGCAATTTTTAGAGGGCTCAAGGTCATATTATTTTTGCATATATCTTAAAAAACAGTAACATACCACACCACAAAAAAGGCTGTACAGCTGTTTCTGAAGCCTCCCGGTTCCATCATCAGCAGTCTTTGCCTGTCTACTGCAAGTCAGCTGCTGCCTTCTCGTGTCTAGTTTATTAGCATTGTTTTTGATTTTATGGCTAAAAAAAGACAGCAGAAGGCTGAGCCGCACTTAATCCGTGTGTTGAGAGATTCGTTTGCAAATTCTGCCTTCCTTCAAACTATTCACAACTGATTTTAATTTCCTCTTTCGGATATTTCTGGTTAGTTTAAGTTATTTAATTAAAATGATGTAAGCTTTTCTTTCTCTCTCTCTCTCTCTCTCTGTTTTTTGGTTTTTGCGGTTTTAACCAGACGCAACTGGCGCCCGGTGTAGCAAACAATTGAACAAGTACAATAACAACAACCACAAAAACGGAATAAAGCAATTGTTGAACTGTATTGTAGTTACCGCTTTTGTGTGTCTGTATGTCTGTGTGTGTCATTGTCCAGATGGTTCTATACTTTTACATATAAATATTTGATAACATTTCATTTTGACATTGAAATTTTCCTTAAGTGGAAAGCCCTTTACAACATTATCGCCCTATTTGCTCAGCTATTTCACCAGAGTGACGAGCCCCCCAAAAACTAGGTGATTTGCAGCACTTGATGTCGTGTACAATCGTGCGATGGCTGAACGTTATCATGATCAGTCGTAGGCGTCCTACGCTTTAGAGCATACCACGGTGTTTTCACGAAAGCCTCACGGGGATTTCACGCGTTAAGCGTTTGATACTCAGGCACCAAGTGCATGCACAGCCAAGAGCAGAACCGGCAGCACCCAAGTCGGCCGATCGCTGTGTTCCCACTATCTTATCAGGGGAGAGAGGCATAAAATAACAACATGCTGAAGTCGAACTGTTTAAATTTGGTCTTTGCAGCGACAAATGTGTCTAATTGTTGATTTGGTTGCTGTGGTACTCGACAGATTATTTTATTGAGGCTTATCAATCTGGGTCCGGTTAGATTTTTTTTCTAGCCAGACACACCCACCTTAAGTTCTAAGTAATCTGTTCATGACCTTTGTGGGTAAAATTGATAAGTATATTAGGAATATGTTGATGCTATAAAAGGGTGAAGACGGGGACTTTCCATCTTGCCAGAACAGAAAATGTAAAAGTGTAAAAGTTTTTAACAGCTTGGCTCAATTCGGCTCATTAATAGAACCTTATACTATATACTATAATTAATTTACTAAAACCCCACACCAAATGTGGCATTGAGACTCCTACCTACCCATCTATGATCGAGTTTAACGATATATCGCGTGCTTTTTCTTGCTGTGGTGTAACAAACGAGTGCAATTCCAAAAAAAGAAACGAAAGAAAAAAAAATGTATTCCTTACCATTACGAAACGCGTTTTGTGCATCATTTTTACAGTAATCTTGAGAATAAACATGAGATTTATTCACTTGCACAACAAACGGCGGCAAGTGAGCAAAAGGAACCAGTTGAAACCAACAACAACAAAACTAACCATCCTGAAGACACAACAGCAACAACAACAACTGCAACAACTCCAGAATCAAACAAAAATCAAACTAAACTAACAACAACTGCAACATCCATATTAGACCTGGAGGATATAGCCAAACCAATTGAAACTAAAGACGAAACTTCTAAACCAACAACAACCATTGCTGCTGCAACTGCTGCAACCACCAACCCACCAACAACCACCACATCCACAATTATCGTTAAGAACCCAATCCAGCAACGACAATTGCCAACCGAATTGCTTATCAAACGTGAAAATCATTCACCTGGTCCCCGCACCATTACCTCCCAAATATTCAACAGCAACAACAACAACAACAACACTTTGCTGCGTCTCGAAGAGAAACGTCCCAAATCGGTGACTGCTTCGGTATTCCGTACCACAGCAACAGCTCCCATTGCAACAACTGTAACATCCGCATTGAACTTAAAGAACGCTGCTGCTAACGTTGTTGCTGCCGTCGCAGAGCCAACATTGCCTCCCACCACAACAACCACGGCTGCAATTTTATCATCTAGCAATCAGCAACAACAGCAACAACAACAGGCACAAGATATGAATAAAGGATTCTTATCATTTGCTGAGGATGGACGAGGTGTAACAAGTAAGTAAAGAAAAATTGATTCAAAAAATCTCAAGTGGGGAGTTTTTTTCTTTAAATGAAAATCAGAAGAGTCAAGAAGTACCATTTAAAGCAAAAGGGATCGATGTAGAAGAGCCCGTCAGGTGGGTCTGTAGAGATTCAATTAAAGCATCCGCCTCGAAGGACCCTGTTAAGACAATGAATAGCTGTAGAAAATTCAATCAGCAGACCAAGTAGGCTGTCATTTAGTTCAATTTCACATTAAACATTAGAGCTTTAATCCGGCTCGAAGGACCATGCAAAGATAAGGAATCGCGGTAAACGAGCCATTATCAGCTTACCAAACAGTGTATAGCTAAGCTTAATTCCACATTGAAGACGACTAAACAAAAAGCATGAAACTTAAAGGACCTTTCAAAACTGAGATATCGCAGTAGAAGGGTGTGGTCAAGACAAAAACTTTTATTTAAAGCAAACCGTTCGAAGGGCCATCAAAAAAGGATTCACTTAGTAAAGCCAATGCAATTGCAAAGTAGGGTCTGGTCAAAATTAGTTCCACAACAAACATGACAACTGTCAGTTTAATCATACGGCTCGAAGGACCATGTTTAAATTAGTGATTTATTTTAAAGAGCCAAACAGTTGGCCTTGTAGGGTGCGGTTAAGATTGATGACTGAATGATCAAGTAAAGGGTGAGGGTTGACAAGTGAGAAAGGGTAAACATCTGGGAAAAGAAACAATTGTTTTGAACTAACATCAGTTTGGTAAAGGTAGAAAAGCCAAGAAGTAACACATCCGGCTCGAAGGACCATTTAAAAATATATGATTGATGTAGAGGATCCAGTCAGGTGGCCAAGTAGGGTGCTATGGAGTTAAATTTCAAATCAAAACGAGCTCAATTAAATCCGTCGAAGGACCATGTAAAGATAAGACATCGCTCTAAAAGAGCCAATCAGGTGACCAACTAGAGATTTTAACAAATAGCATGCGACTTGAAGGACCATTACAAAATGAGGCACAACAGTGCTCAAGACGGGAACTTTTATTATAAGCAACCCGCTCGAAGGACCATAGAGGGAAAGATCCCTTTGAAAATGCACTGAGGCGAGAAAGTAGGGTCTAAGTTAACGGGGGATTTTTATACATCAAAGAAGTCGTCGAATGATCATGCGAATGATGCAAATGAAATCATGTATTCTGCAGTAAAATCTCGACTTTCTTCCTCCTTCGATTGAAAATCAGATCGAGATGAGTGCAATTAATGCAAATGTTTCCTGCTCATGCTTTTTATACTCCGTACCAAAGGTACACAGAGTATATTAAGTTTGTGCAAAAGTATGTAATAGGATGAAGGAATCATTTCCGACCCTATAAAGTATATACATTCTTGATCTGTCCGTCCGTCTGTCTGTCCGTCCGTATGAACAAACAGATCTCAGAGATGGTAAGAGTTAGAGGTTTAGCATGTATGGGACAAATGCTTCTTATACTAGCAGGCAGATCAAGTTTATTTTCAATTTTTGCCACTCCCCCTTCAGCCCACGCAATTTTGAAAAAACGTCATATCTTCCACAGTTTTAAAGATAGATGATTCGTACCTCTTAGAGATAGTTAGTCATTAGCAATATGTATCGATTTGCCCAAGAAACGATAAAGATCGGATGAGCGGTTCTCAAGTTATAAGCAAAAAAAGTGAATCAGACCCCCGCCACCCCCCTTCTACCCTTTCACAACCAACGCCGCACAATGTTAGAGAGAGAGAGAAACTTAGAGATGAGCGCAGCAACAGCAACTGCATTCAGCTCAAATGAGTAGTAGTAGTATTTTATTTGAAAAATAGGCGGTTTTACTTATTTAAAAAACAGTATTTTTTAACCTGCTTAAGGATGGAAGAGAATCCGAGTTGCAAATTTAAGACAAATTTAACGGAGAAGTGACATTTTGGTTATTGACTAGTTACAGTTTCGGTTAAGATAGTAAGGCGGTATTTTAGCGCAGAAAAACGAAGACGTATCTCCCAGTTCTCTCCATTCAACCAGTTACAATCTCGGTTTCCGATAGTGCAGGTTTGTTTAGGTACAAACCGTAGCTCTCCAAATTGGACAAACCCCAAATGCCAACATTCTAGTTACACGGGGTTGCAGAGTGTACAGTCAGTATTGTGGAGCTTACTGCGGCTGTTCATAGCATCTCGCAGCGAGCACGGCATATAGTGAAGATCGTTTGGATGCCAAAGTGGTCTTGAAAGTAGTTCAGAGTTGCAAGGTTGTGGTTCAAGCTTTTGTAAATTGTTCTTGACGCACTTAGGGACGCCAGATATTTGAAATTTTCTCTTTCCCGTAACTCGATGTTCTCCAGGATCAGCTTATGTGAGGATTCCCAAGACTCAGGGCAATCAAGGTTGATATCGACATTGCAAGTAGAAGCTGTGGCTTTGCCATTTCTCGAACACTTGCGTTTTGCTAGCTAACATCATGTCTGCTACAATTCCGGGCAGTCTTTCGCTGGGCATATCAAAGATCTTACGGATGTATTTGAAGTGCGTTTGAAGACAGTACAGGTGCAGAGTCGGCAGGCCGGTTTCAAGTGGATGGCGTAATTCGGAGTTGTGTTTGGCAGTTTCAAAACTCCGCTCAAATGATGTTCTCAAGTTATGAGCAAAAATGACCAAAAACCCACACCCCCCTCCTCTTTCGTAGAAAGAGTGAGAGAGAAACTTAGAGATGAGCGCAGCAGCAGCGCTGCATTCAGCTCCTAATCCAGGTGCAGAGTATGTTATGGTCAGGCTTGACCGACTTTCTCACTTGTTTCTTCTAAAAAGGCGCTTCTCCTCTCTCCTTTTCTCCCGGTATTGAGCCTTAACAGCCCGCGTTGCCCCCGACTGCAGAGATCTCCTGTAGGCAGCGTCTTTCTCATTGTACCAAAACCGCTTTCGAGGGGTCTCGGAGTTACCGAGTATCTCCTTGGCAGCCGTACTCATGGAGTGGGATATACGATTCCACGAAATGGCGAGGTTTCCCTGGCCAGTTGGGAGAGTTTAGCTGTGTAGGCTTCAGTGGTCCCTTGTGATTGTAGCTTCTCGACGTTTAGCTTTCACCGTGTGCCAGAGCGTGACGCATGTGCCCCAGTGAGCTGCGTGCGTACCTTGGCTGCGACAAGACAATGATCCGAGTCTATATGGGCTTCTCGGATCGCTCCTTGTATGCCTTCCGTCCATCACAACGTGATCAATCTGATTTCGCGTTCGTTGATTAGGGGACTTTCAGGTCACCTTATGGATGTCGAGATGTTCAAATCTGGTACTACTTATGATCATGTTCCGGCCCGCAGCGAAGTCTATTCGCCGACTGTCGAGCCCAAAACTCCTTCTTTCGCCTAGCACAATCTTAATGTCGTGATCTGGGCAGCGCCCGTATAGTTGTTCCAGGCGCTCATATGATTCTTCTTTTATCCGGTCTTTCTTGTCTTCTAATATTAAAATATGTTGCCTTAATTCTGAGCGCAGCTAGCCGCTCGTCACCTGGTGTGAAGCTGATGACAGAGCGACAAAGTCTATCACTCACTACAAAGCCGCACCCAAATTCGTGCTGGAAAGCATGCCCGCTGTAGTAGATCTCCCAGGGGGGTGTCTTCTGTTCTGTTTTCTCCAATCCATCACCTTTCCTGAAGTGCAATAACGTCCGATGAATATTTCCTGAGGACATTTACCAACTCGAGATCAGCACCATCTTTGTTAAGGGTGCGGACATTCCAGGTGCATATTCTCAAATCCTGGTTCTCCATGTCGAGGCTGTTTTATGGACCTTTTTTTTATAAAAATCTTATCTGAAAACGCAAAGAGTTTTACCAACTCTGTTTTTTGTATTATATTTCAAACAGATTAGAGTAAACTAAAAAAATGTTACTGCTTCGATACGAGGGCTGTTCAAAAAGTTCTCGGCCGTCAAATTGGGTGTCCAAATAACAACAGGTATAGTGCTGGCGGCCTTGATTCCACGTCTTTAGGTTGTGTGAAATGAAAACTATAAACGGGGTTATAATCAGTATAGATGTCATTCTGGTCTGACCATCGAAAAAATTTTTGTGATTTTTTTTTGGACAAAATGGCGGCTATTGAAAAATGAAAATTCGATTTTGGGACCTTATTTGTTAGTTTAGTGTAACAAAAAAAATAGTGAAAAATTTTTTAAAACTATGATTGAGGGTCAGACCAGAATGGTGACAATTCTGCGTCGATTTTACTTTGAATCATCAAAATCGGTTCAGTGTAACTGGAGAAATAATGGCCGCCAGTTTGAAAAACGTGGTTTCGAAATAAATGCGTTTAAAGTTTGAAGTAATTCGGAAATTACTTGTTTTATCGAAGACATTGGTCGACCAAAAAGGCTATATCTTCTAGAATAATAAGAAAAAAAATAAAAGTAAAACCGGTGAACTTGGAAAATACTCCCTTAAATCGATTGAAAAACAAGAAATGAGAGGTAAATTTTGGAAAAATCGAAAAAAAAACGTTTATCGATAATATATCGATAACTAGTCGATAGAATTTTCTTAAGGCGATTTTCGATTTAATTTAAAAAAAGTTGGTTTGGTCCAATGGGAGAAATCGACTCTCATTTTGTCGAGCAGTGTAATTTTATCGAGCAAAAAAAATTATGTTAAATAATATTTTGAAGAAAAATACAAGATGTGCATCTTTATCGCTGCTTACTTTCCAACTTAACTACCAAAGGGATTAGCTGATAAGCGTCAATATATTTATATACTTTACAATCAGTTAGCTCAAAAAACAAAAAAAAAAAAAAAACAGGAAGATTTGCTGACAAAGTGCAATTGCCGGCATTTCAGCAAAGTGCACACAACGATCAAGGCTAAAGTAAACGTATGAATAGTGCTCACATACATATTCATATACATCATATATACCAAACAGTGTTAGGGTTTGCCTGTTTATAGATTCTATTTACAAAAAAAAAAAAAAAAAAACCAAAACAGTCATAGCATGAAGAGAGTTTTTTTTTTGTACTGACGCGCGCTATTTGATGTGATTTGACGCATTGTCGTGCCGTTGGGCAGCGGTTTAATTGGTCAGGCTGTGTGGTTCACTTGATTGTCAGTCGCCTGCCCCGCCGCCTGCCGCCTGCCTTTTGCTTATCTACACCAACAGAGGCCGCAATTTGCGCAAATAAAAACTATTTATTTGTAAAGACAAAAACAAAAAATAAAACAAAAACCGGATTGCATTTTGTAAACAATGTTTCAGCCCTCTACTGATAAGTGCAACTACATGTATTTGCCGGTTGGCCATTTCTCGTTCTTATGTCATGATCATGCCACATTTTGTTGAGTACACCGCAAGAAATGTACATATATTTGTGTGGAATTCGTTTGGGTTGTTGGTGACAAAAGCGTACAAAAAATATGAATATTAACTTGAGCCAATTAATATGTTAAGTGATGTGCCTGTCGTCCAGAGGAAAGTAAAATTGGCGCGTGTGCCAAGGCCTAGGCGGCTGTCTAAAAAGTATTTTAAAAAAATCGAACCTGCAAATGGGTCTCGTTTTTAAAGACGGGCAAAAGGGGTATGTTGGAGTGTGCAGGAAAGAAAACATACATAATTTTACAAACTCTTTTTAGCATAAAATAGAACAAAATCGAACTAAATTAGCCAGGCAGGGAATTTGGTAGTCGGTTCTCTTTCTCTCTCTCTATTTCTCTTAATTTATTTATGTATATTTTGTCTTCTTTCTGTTGACATTTTAAGTTTTTTTTCTGTGCTTTGTTCTCGGTCTATATTTATTTTTGTTTCGAGGAAAGTAAATACAAATAGCAGTGGGAACACTTTGAATTAATTTCATCTCCAGTTTTGTTTGGTTATTTCTGTTATTTCTGTTTTTTTTTTTTCGTAGGTGTTGAATGGCTATTTATTTTCTTGAGGTAGTTTTCCTCTTGATTAATATTAATTGCACTTATTAAATTTTAATCAGTTGTTACACTCAATCGAATGTCATTACAACACAGATTACAGTTGAAGGAGGTGCAAGTCGTCATTGGCCTTCCCAGCCCCCATAAACTGAAACTGCAGGGGGACGGGGAAAAGGTAACAAAATGCCACTGTAATTACTCGATGTTGTGCTATCCGTTTATAATCTAACAAAAAGACAAATATTTGTAATGATAACCAGGCCACAACACAAATGCGTTCAATAAATTATCAATAAGTACTTTATTTTTAGTGTTCTTCAATAGCAACAACAATGTTAAGTTAGTTTTTTTTATACCCTAGTGAAATGAGTATCTAACTTTTAGCTCAAATGCAGCGATGGACATCCATATTAATACGCAATTAAATGCAGAATACTACAAAGTATAAGCAACGTGACACTGCGACGCAATAGATGGCAATAACTGGATTAAGACAATTTTGTGTAAAATTTTCCTTACGAGAAGGAAATAGTTCTGGATATTTCTTAAATTAGTTAGCATCTAGCCAAAGAAACTTTTCCTATATCTTCAGAAGGTCTTTTTAACAAATAAATTAGATTTTTAACTGGTCGAGAGGGTCTTTCTAAAGTTTCTATTTAAAGCTTGGTACGGAGATTTCGTACATTTCGTACATTATTGAAAAATAAAACGCTCAACTTACTTAACTTGGTGGGAAAATTTAAACTAGTCAACAGCGAATTGCTATGCAGGCCTTCAATAGTTTATATAATAGCTTTATGTGATTTGTAAGAAGCGGTATTAGGGTTCCTAGGTACCTAGGGTTCGACAGTGTTAGGTTAATACTTACTTGCAGTAAAGATCTAAGAGGGGTCAGATGGAGAAAACGTGAATAATTAAATGGTTTTTAGCAGGGCTGCAAACCGGTTCGGAGTTGAACCGCTCCGGAGTTAGAGTCTCCGGCATTTTTGAGAAGCCCGAACCGAACTTGAACCGGAGCTGAACAAATTTTTCTGTTCGAACCTGAACGCGAACCGGAGTAAAAAATAATCAAAAAGGGTTCGGTTGAAAATGATGTTTCTACTAAATTGTTTCTAGTATCTATAAATTTCCAAAAAACCTTAATGCGCACTCATGCAGGTTTAGTGACTGGAAAACCGTTCCTACATTTTAAATTAAATTAAAAAAAATCTTAAAAATAAAAGTTAACTGAAATACTCTTATGGTATATGGGCTCTAAACGTCTATTATCACTTGAAACTGAAAGATAAACTGATGGCTGAAGATCAAACCAGCATGTTGTGCACGCTAGCAAGGTCAGCCTTAAGTTTATCATTCAGCCTCATGTGTGCGCGCGCCCTTAATGATTAAAATTTTGAATTAATTTCCAATTTAATGTTGTCCGAATTAGCGATAAAACAAAATTATTTCTGAACGCCGGTACAAACCAGAACCTTGGTTCAGCGGCCTTCTAAACCCACTTCGTGAACCCGAACCCAAACATTTTAGGGGGTTCGAACCCCGGAGTGAACCACTTTCCATTTTTAGGAGGTTAGGTTTTTAGGTCCATGGTGACCTTTTTTTTTTTTTTTCATTAATTTGCTCCAATAGGCAATTGGTGCTTTATGGACACGACCAGGGAAGGATCTGAATAGACTGTTTGGGCCATGGCCTCTCGCTATTATCTATACTAATAAATCTGTAGGCCCGTCCTAAAGATCTAAGATTTGGCATAGACCTTCGTTTATTTATGCAGGCGTGCACTAAGAAAGAAAATTTGAAAAAATTGTCCGCGAACTGGGTGAAAACGCCAAAGAAAAGTTTGTATGGGGCAAATAAATGAGCTATTGCTTTTAGGCAACATTATGCTAAGCTGTTTTGCTAAGTGAGAAAGGAAACGACTTACACTACCGTCCGCAAAAGCTGTTTTTATTGTATGCCGCAAATAAGCCAATAAGTGCGAGTGATAAGTAAAAGCTTTTGTTGAAATGTTGAAATCGTTAGTGCATAGAGGTTAAAAACCTGTTCAGAAAATGAGTCGCCTCAACTTAAAATAAGAACAGGATGTTCTGAAAATTCTTGAGAACAAATGTTCCAAATGTTCTTGAAATGAGTAAAGTTGTTCTCAATCGGATAATATTTGCTTTAAGCAACAACAAAACCGGTTTTCAACACAGAGACATAAAAGAGAGAGAGAGAGAGCGAGTTGGCTCTCTTATTGAGCTCTCTCTTGTCAGCTAAACAAAGCATAAGTGGCCCTCTAGACGTGCATCTGCAAAACTGTTCAATGGCTGAATGGGCAAGCTCGTCATTCCATACGTTGAGTACATAAGGTACCGGGCGCAAATCCCAATCAAGCCTGAACAAATTTGTCTGCGTTTTTCTGAAAAACTTAAAGGAAACGAGTTAGATGGAGTGGGCCGTTGAAGCTATGTTTCTGATTCCTATGGAATATATGGGTGGAGGGAGAATCCAAAAGTCTTGCCTTTCCTTCACTTTCAATCAAAAGATGTCCCCGTTCCCTATTCCACCAAAATGTAAGGAATCCGCCCACACCTGATCCCAAGTGCAATCAAATTTTTTTCCCAGTTGAGTTTGAAATGTTCTTGAAAACGGAACAATATGAACTCAAATCATGTTCACAATATTAACTCAATTTGAGTTTTTGCGTTCTCAAAAAATTATTCTTGAAGTGAGAACATTTTACTGAAAATAAGAAATCCCGTTCATGCATACTTTTTGGTAACGATTGTGCTCATTTTGAGTCCAATGTTCTCGGTTTTTTTCCCCCTGCGTGTGAAATGGTAACATGTTCCTTTTCTGTTGACATCCATCTCTAGGTGAATTTACTATAATTTTACTATTTACTAGAGAGAGAGAAAGAGTGGAAAGTGCTGAAAGAGGGTGGAGGGAGAGGAAAGAGTGGAGAGCGTTGGAAGAGGGATTGGGGCGAGGGGAAAGAAACGAAAGCAGTGGAGGAGAGGGTGTGGGCACAAGGGGGAAAGCCTATTTGAATTAAAATATAATTGAAGAATGGCTGCCATGAGGTTAATTTGATTTGATATTTAGTTCCTAATTATTGGTTCAACGAAACGGGACTTATATCGAAGTTTTATCCAAAAATATTGTCTCTGTTTAATTTTTGGGAAGGACTTGGGAATCTATACGTTTTCAAATATGGGCTGCTGTGAAATCCACCATCTATATATATTAACTAGATATGGACGCGGCATGGAAATATCGCTAGACCCAAAATATATCCAAAATTTTCGAGCGCCTAGAAAATTTGATTAAGTCCTTAAGGACGGGATGGGAAGTGCATTTAACACTGAAAAATTTTGATATATTTTTACCAGCTTTGAACTCGAAACAACACAATCTCGCGCCTGGTTTAGCTAGTGTACTTATAAAGCAACGGCATGTATGTCATCTACGACTTGCAGCGGCAAAGAGGTCCCAAGTCCGAACATGGAAAAGTTGTGCAGCTCATCCGTTCAACATACGGAATCGGCGTCGTCCAAAATTGAATCACTTTGTGCTGGGCCAAAGTTGCTCAACATCAGACATCTTGTATAAAGAGCTAAGGTTCTCGTGACATACTCACACATGCCGACAAGTTTGGGCAAAAACGTCATGAACTACCACTTCACATTGCTGCCTCCTTGAGTTCTTAGAACCATTTCGGCCAAGGTAGTTATTTTTGTATTTTGAGCTGATTTTAAAAAGACAAAAAAGAATAGTTATGTTTCAAGGAGCAAAAGAGCGTTCCCGAAGCAGGTTTTAAAGTTCTCTTTTTGTACATGTCTCTCGTCGACAACAGCGTTTGGATCAAGATCCACCCAAAGTGCGAATCACGTTTGTATCGTTCCACTTGATTAATTTTGCTCTTCGAAAGATCTTTTATTTAACTGTAAACGCGGCTTTTCAAATAGTTTTATGCCATAGGGAAATACGGCTCTGCTTCATTTTTTTCTGTCTTTGCAGTATGCAGTTTATTGGAGAAAAAAGTTCCGAATATCGTCTTCGAATAAAGATTTAAGAGACTTTCTTATGCTTTAAGTTGAAACGATTTTCTTTGTATCATTGCAAATCAATCGCATCACACGTAGACAAAAATTGAAATTGCACCTTAAAACGACTAATGGCGTTATGAAGGCTTTAGAAACAGTGTAAACTTTTGTTTTAGACTCTTCTTTCATACATCATCAGTCTTTGGCTCGTCTTTTTCCCCGCTTAATTCTCGTCTGGTCTCGTTGTCTTTGTTGCTTAAGTACTCATGTCCGGCACAGGGCATTATTTGTGTTATTTTACATTTTTCGAATTTGATTTGAAGCTACGTCACACACTCAACCGCAAGAAGGAGAATCAGTCGAATGAGTCGAATGAGGGCGTCGTTGTCGACGTCGCCTTCAATTGCAGATGATGACATAAATTTATTTAAATTGAGAATGCTTTTGCTTTTGCTCTATCTGCCTTACTAACAGTCACGCGTTAAACATGCTTTTGCTTTTCATGTTGAAAACTTTCAAAATATATGTATATATATATGTTTTTTTTATCAAGTGCATTGAATGTGGCTCAAGTGCAGAAATGCCTTTCACATGCTGCGTCACGAGTTGCCGGTGACCTCTGACTGTTTGATTGGGTGATGGTCAGAACTGAGCTAGTTAACAATTAACCTTGCCCACGAGACTCTGTAGGCCTAGTTTGTTGCTAAAATGCAATTATCTGGTGGAAGGCAGGGAGGGAGGATAGGTGCTTTGTATTATCAAAACTCGTAATTTTATGTGGTTTTTTGTACGTCGAGTAGCACTCGTGTGCCATAATTATAAGTCTTGCCCGTAGGTGAGAGCAGGCGGCAGAGGAGGTAAGACCTTTGGGTGTGTTGCATTGTTAATTAATTTGTTTGTGTCGAGTGCGGTAATTGTAAGAGCAAGAGGGACAGCCTCTATGTGCTTTATGACCATATGGTGAGCACATGAAAAACTGCAGTTTTCGTAAAGCTGTGCAAATCCCTTGATTGTGGTCACAATGCAATTCTAATTGGGGTGTGTAGGCACACAGACTGAGGAAAGGTTTTTCCATGTATTGTTGTACTTGTATATGGTTTGTCACTTTAGCGGTTTATATTGAAATATACGGCTACTTACAGTTGATTGTACCGAGTACATTTGTTTGTATTTCAAATTTTGTATATGCAGGTAAATACCTGTTTTTATTAGCATTCCCTCGAGTATAGCTTAGGTTATATACACAGGTGATCAATGTGATGTGCTCGTGACGTAAATTCATCCAATCGAATGAAATCTTTGACATTTCTTGAACCCCATCATCGATAAGGTGTCAATAGTAATTTATATATTGAATGGGGAGGAACAAAAAAAAAAAAGGGGGAAATAAAAAAACCGAACATGGGGTACTAGTGAGCTCAACGAACAGAGCGATAGTGCACTGAGAGAAAAATCAAGAAGATTCGTATTTAAAGCAGAATTTTCAGTATTAAGCCAATAGTTCTTTTGGATCCAAAACTAATACCAAAATGTTTTTAAACCAGCGATGGTTACCGGATCGCCCCAGGGATCGAAGACCCTTCGCTATTTACACATACACGATCCGAGCGCATGCCGAAGCTGAAGGAAAGAGAGCAAAAAGCCTTTCAGTCGCTAGCCTTTGATGCGTTCGAAGCAAATTCAAGGCGCTTTATTTTCGCACACCAATACAATGAGAGAAGCTTGGCTTGGCCCCTTTGGAACTGTATAGCAAATTTTACATATATACAATTTCACTTTTTGTCCTCATTCTTGTTTTAAACCATTCCCATTTTCTCTTAGTTTTATATTATTGTGTTCTCAAATCAGACCCGCGCTTAAATCCAGATTTATTTTGGAATTTATCTGTATCCATATCTTTCTGAGTTTTGCTATGAACTATTTGTATTTAAATTTAGGGCTTATTTTTACTTTAAAGCCTCTACGCTGCTGTGAAGTAACTAGAAGTAATGTTAAATTTTCATAACAAATTATTGTTTTTATTCTGAGATTTTTAATTTACTTCTCTTTACTTCACAACTGCATATATTGCTTTAAAAACAATGATCTTAAATTAATATATTTTTCTTGATTCAAGAACTGTGCCTTGTTTAACGATCTATTTGGTAAACTATCAAGTTCCAGGTCTTGTTATGCTCGCACATAACTTTAAAAATCAGAACACCCTTCAAAGATTTTATTTGAATTTTTAAATGTATACTTTGCATTAAAGAATTATTTGTTCTAAAAAGTAAAATTACCTAAGAGCGAATCGTTTTTACAAATTTGTAAAATAAATTCAAAAGCTTTTTGTTAAACCGCTTAGTTCCTCTTTTTTAAAACTCAATCTCTTTTATTGTATTCTAAAACGATTGCTTGTTGCTTTGTAGATTTCTTAGCGAGTCTATACGAGCGCTTTTTGCGTCAAGGATTATTGTCTCGAGCGTAGCAAATCAACATTTCTTTTTGATATACCAAAGCAACGGAGACCAAATTTGGGTACTAAGCATCGTACATATATTTCGATTTTTGCAAAGTTTTTTTTGTAGATAGTTACCTATAAATTTTATACAGGATGTTTTAGCCGGCTCAAGGTCAGAAATATATATTTGAAAACATCATATATGTTTGTATAATTTAATCAGGTTAACAACAGTGACCTCAAGCCGGCTCAACCACCGTTTTTTTTAAGGGAAACATCTCTAATTTCGGTACGGAAGTTGTTAGTAGGAGTAAAATTTGATTTCAGCGTCACGTGACGCTTTGAGAGAGGATTAAAAGAGGAGTGAAAGAAGAGTGTAACGAGTTTTCCTTCGCTCGAAACTACCCTAAGCTAGGCTCAAGAAATGTCGTGGCTTGCCTCAACAAATTTATAGTTGTCCCAAATAACAATTTATAAGACCTTTCTGTGTTCAGTAGTATAGCACGTATGATATCGAATATTTAGGCTTAGGTGGTACTTAATCGCTAACAAGGTATGATATTTACTTTCTAATCGACCACCCTTGTCCCCCACAAGGTTTCACTTCTCGTCGCACCACAACTCTCGCTCACCCGGAATTCCGTCCTGCTGTCTGTGACTCGCCGATCCTTCCTTTTCGTGAAGCAGTTGTTTCTACGACCTGGTAACGATCTGTTGGCTTGGCTTGCACTCGGCTTTTAGGGACACACGTCTCCTGTTTAACCACCGGCTTGCCACACGTCCAACCTCGTATTATTTGCCCCGATATTAGTCCTAGAACTTAGCTGGCACTAGTGTTGGCTCGACCGTCTTGCACTTGCACTCGCTTTGATTCTCCGAATTGACATTGACTGCCTGATTGCTGTCGGTCTGGGCTTTTATAGGCCTCCGTCCATCTCTTGCTCCTTTGCCATCCTTCCGTTATAACCGCTTGCCGCAGTCGGTCTGCTGCCTAGCAACAGCGGTTGTTCCAGTTGTACTTCTCCTCATATCCGTCAGCCCTTCGTACACTTTCAGTGCACTTGAGCCCTTCTAGAACCTTCCATTTCGTTACATGTCATTACGCTCTTACCCGTTTCCTGCTCATTCGTCCCCGGCATAACGGATCCTTGGGCCCACCAATCACAATCTCCGCTCCGCTGCGCTCTTCTCTCTCCCCTTTCACCTTTTACTCTTCTTCACTCTGCGAATTCGCCGTGGATCACCCACTCCCCTGCACTGGCCCTTGTGAGGTACTTTAGTTCCTCACAAGAGGAGTGAAAGAGGTGAAAGGAGGGGTTTAGTGACTTAACAGTGACTAAACAGCGACTACACAGTAACTTAACAGTGACTAAACAGTGACTACACAGTGACTAAACAGTGACTAACAGTGACTTTACCGTGACTTAACAGTGACTAATCAGTGACTGAACAGTGACAAAACAGTGACTTAACAGTGACTAATCAGTGACTAAACAGCGACTTAACAGTGAGTGAACAGTGACTGAACAGTGACTAAACAGTGACTTAACAGTGACTACACAGTGACTAAACAGTGACTAAACAGTGACTAAACAGTGACTACACAGTGACTAAACAGTGACTTCACCGTGACTAATCAGTGAGTGAACAGAGACAAAACAGTGACTTAACTGTGACTAAAGAGTGATCAAATGTTGACTGAAAAGTGACTAAACAGTGACTTATCAATGACTGAAAGTGACTTAACAGTGACTTAACAGTGCCAAAACAATAACTGAACAGTAACGAAACAGCAACTAAACAGTGACTGAACAGTGACTTAATAGTGTATTAACATTGAATAAACGGTGCTTCTTAAGGATTTATTTGGTATTTCAACTACCTTTTAGTTTATTCCTTTCCACAATTTGTCTTTGCTGATTGATATACAATTGAAAGATCTTGTGATTTTGAAATTATGCCCTTAAATTTAGCATCAGATTTCACATAAAAACCTCGTGAGTGTAAACGACACGCACACCTTTTTTTCCCGCACCGATTCGAAAGTTTTACAAGAAATTTAATGTAGTGCTTGTTCACTTGACATAATTTACTGATGAATCCTTTCTAATGTTCTTCGCTCTTGGCATCATAATTTTTTGCGAAAGCGAGATCAAAAATTTCATTTTAAGCGACATAATGGAACTTGCTTATAGAAAGTTTTGTTGAAATTGATCTTATATGAATGCCAGAAATCCTTTAATTCTAAGTTTTTAAGAACAATAGAAAGAACCGTCATAATCTCTCAACATATTGACAATATAATATAATATTAAAATTTTCCGGATGTTGGTAAAGCATAGATGGAAGCATCGTCGACCACTTAAAGTATATATATTTTTGATCAGCATGACGACCTGAGTTGATATGGCCATAGCCGTCCGTCCGTTTGTATGCTATCTCCTCCGTCAGTTTTAAAGCTATCGTAACCAATCTTTTCACAAAAGTCATTTGGTACAAATTGCTGCAGATTTGTCGGAAGCGGTCGGATCGGATGACTATAGCATATAGCTGCTGGATGTATATATCGCTTATATCGTGTATATATCTCCAAGGGTATATGATCTTCGGTCGAGCCGAACAGAGCTTCCGTCTATTTTTTTTTTTATTATTCAAATTTTTTTTTATATATTTTTACTTTTTTCCAAAAAAATCGGAAAATAACTTGTCGATAATATTTCGATAACTTTCCAACAAAATGGAATTTTCCATGACGATTTTTGTGTTTATTGGGCCAAAATATTTGGAAAACAAGTAATAAAGTCGGCCAAGCCCGACTGTAATATACAATGTACCTGCAGTAGCAGCTGAAGCAGTGCTGCCGCTACGCTGTTGCAGCGAACTTTCTTTTGTTCATAACTTGAGTATCGATTATCCAATCTTTATCATTCCTTTGGCAAATCGATAAATTATTTTGATTACTAAACATCTTCAATATGAAACCATTTGTCTTCAATGTCGCCACCCTTAAATGTTAAAAATGATGGTACTTCAAATTGTTTTGATTATGTTTAGGCACAAAAAATAAAATGCCAAACTTTTCCAGGGAAACTGTAGAATTTCAAAGCTAGGGTTAGGAATTATGTTATTTTGTGCACCAAACCTTTCCTCTGACCCGACCAAATGTTGATTAATAACCCAGCAATGAGAGTTAATAAAAATCATGGCTTGAGCAATTTTGGCGAGCCAAAAGCTGGAGCAGCACAGCAGAAGAAGAAGAAGAAGAAAACGAAAACAATTTTCAATTAGACTCAATTGAGGGCTGTCAATTAGATGAATAAAATTTTGGGGCGGTCAAAGTCAAGGGTTTGGCTTGTGCTTTTAATTAACCATGAATAGAAAAACACTAAAATCACTTCTCTCTCTCTTTCTCTCTGTACATTTGCAGTGCTCAAAGAGGAACCCGATGATTTATCCCATCATTTGACCACAACCGCCTGCATACAGCTGGATGATATGACACCGTTTGGCGATATGCTTGTGGGTCTAATGGGCTCCTGTCTGCTGCCTGATGATATCAACTCCCTGGACTCGACCACCTGTTCGACCACAGCAAGTGGACAGCAATATCAGAGTCACAACAACAACAATAGCAGCAGCAGCACCAGCAGCTATACCAGTAACAGTCCCCTTAGTCCACCAGCTTTAAGAGTCAATGCTGCAGCCAGCAGTAATAGTAATCCCTGCAGCAATCATCAACAACGGCAACAACCACATCAGCAACACCAACAGCAACATCACGATAACAGCAACAACAGCAGCAACATTGATCCATTGTTCAACTATCGCGAAGAATCGAATGATACAAACTGTTCGCAGCATTTGCATTCACCCAGCATTGCATCAAAGGTAAGTTTAGAACACTAAATCCACAGAAATTCTTACTAAGCTCCTCCTTCCATCACTTCTCCAGAGTCCCGAGGACAGCAGCCTGCCTTCATTATGCAGTCCAACCTCATTGACACAAGAGGATGACTTCTCTCTGGCGGACTTTCAAATGCGTGCTCCCTATATACCCTTAGGGGATGATATGCCCCTGCTTACGGAAACCGATCTCATGTGGTGCCCGCCCGAAGATCTACAGACCATGTTGCCCAAAGACATTGATGCCATGCAACAGCAATTGCAGGCACTGCAACAGCAGCAATATCAAAACAGTTACCACCAGCAACAGCAGCAGCAGCAAGCAACAACTCTTCACCAGCAACAACAACAGCAGCAGCAACAGCATTTCTCCAATTCACTGTGCTCTTCGCCCGCCTCCACAGTGTCCTCGTTGTCGCCTTCACCAGTGCAACAGCAGCAACATCATCAGCAGCAGCAGCAGGCAAATGTTTTTACCACCGATTCAAGTGAGTTGGCAGCTCTACTTTGTGGTACAGGAAACGGTACCCTCTCCGTTTTGAGCAATAATACAGAGGAGTGCAATGAACGTTTGCAACAACAGCAAAGTTTACAGCAATTGCAGCAGGAGTTGCAGCTGCAGCAGCAACAACAACAACAGCAGCAGCAGCAGCAGCAACAGTTGTTGAGCCTAAGCATTGAGTGCAAAAAGGAAAATTATGAGGTGGCTATGGCTTCCAGCTTATGTCATTCCATGGAGGATGCATTTGAGAATGACTACAGCAAGGATTGTAAGTATATATATAAATACATGTGTTTCCAGCAGTTGGAAATATGCAGTTCATTTGGAGAGGCCTAATTCAAACTAAAAATAGTCTTTTTTATATTTTTTGTTGTACGTTGAACCGACATGTATAAATAGCCGAAAAGCATAAAGAAAATTCTCATATTTAAATTTTCGTTTGTTGGCGTTTGCGTGCCGAGGAAAATGTCATGTAGTAGCTGCGGGAGACCTAATTGATGCGGGTCTAAGAAGTGTTTTTTTTTTTTTTTTTTTTTGGTGGGGTAAATAATTATGCGTAATTTTCACACATTGCTCTCTTACCTTTTGACACATGTCACCTAGTGGAAGGGAATCAGGGTACTTTTTGTTTGTTTAGTTTGGGTTTGTTTTGATTGATGCCCTGTCAGGAAGCCTGTCAAAAAAAGTCAGAGGTTTGAGTGTCATTTGTATTGATTTGTGCCACAAGAATGTATATAGGAAACATTTTCAAAGGTCCTCATATATGGGCGAACAAGGAATAAATAGAAAATTCCATATTTTTAAGCAGTTTTCTTTACCACAGACACCATATCATATGAACAAAACTATTTGTCAAACAACAACAACTACTTACTGTGTTTGTGTGTAGCTGATGTCTCGTTGCTTTACAAAAACAATTGTGCTATGAGGGGATATGATGCTACCCCTTTGGTTATGAGAGTAAAATCGAAGAAGTTCTAAACACTTTTTAGAATAGAAAATGAAACTTTACCAACCAGGGGAAAAATCTTCGACAAGTATTTGGCTCTTGTACGCGTAATTTACCGAAAAGGTTCAGCCCGCGGGGGCGATGGCTGGGGATTTCCGGTTGTCGATATCCTTTTACTGTTCTTTCAATAGAAGATTCGCACTATATCAGGAACTCAAATCTCGGACATTCACTTGTACAGGGTGGTCCATTAATAAATTGGAATTTAATTTTGCTATAACAAAAAACGGCTCCATATTTTTCAAAGGTTGAACATTTATTGGAAAGGTTGGTTCATGTCATTTATTTATGAAAAATAATTTCGGTCAAATGACCACCACGGCTGACTTGGCAATGTTTTCGGTCGAGCGCACAGGACGAGTACGTACACGGGTTGGTTTATCCACCAAAATTCCACTTTCACGAACTCGCTTCACGAATTGATCCACAAATGGAGTTTTTTTTTTAATTCGCACAGTTTGAGTCAAAGACTCACCACTTTGGAAATATGTTTTTAATATTTCCCAGCTTTCTTCAAGCGAATAGCGACCCATTTCGTAAATGTCAAAGTTTTTACTAAATATTATTCGCTTTCCGAATGATATTTGACGTTTTTATGAATAGTTCAAATTCCAAACACTAGATGGACCACCCTGTATTAAGCTATTAAGCTGATTCTAGAGCTGTTCAGTTTGCAGCTTCGACAAGGAAAGTATCGGAATCGATAACAATTTAGGAAATATATGCTTTTCATACAGGATTTGTCCGGAAAGTAATAGGACTGTATCTCGGAGCGTGCGCGCACCGACTGGATTCGGTAGAGGGCGTTCCTAGCTAACGAACGAGCGGCTGGTCAGTTGTCTCCGAGCACCTGGAGAGTCAGGACAGGCATTTTCGTGCGACGTGCTTCGGTGAATGATGCAAGCCGGTGAGAGGTACGCGATTAAATTCGGTAAATCTGCGACAGAGACGTTTGATATGATCAAGTAGGCCTACCCAGATGTTGCTTTAGCAAGAATTGGTGTGCTTCGGTGGCACCAGGCCTATTTGGAGGGCCGGAATGAGGTCGCCAATGAAGACCGTGCTGGAAGACCTTCGACTTGGACAAACACCGACAATGTAACTCGTGTGCGCAAAGTTTTGAACTTTACTATGTATTCGTTTAATTGCCCAGATGTTAAAATTACCAAAATCTGTGGTTCATGACATTGCGACGGAGCATTTGAACATGCGCTAGGTGTACGCGGAGATGGTCACAAAACTGAACTTGAAAAGTTACTTCTTGTGAACATGTACCTGACCAAGGCCGGCATCCCAACGCTTCCGCAGCCGCCCTACAGCCCAAATGTGGCCCCCCTTATTTTCTGTTTTTTCGTCTGAATAGGCCCACATACCACCCATTTCCCACCTACATCCCAACTACATCCCATCTACATCCCAACTACATCCCATTTACATCCCTCCCAAATCCCACCCACATCCCACCCACTTCCCGCCCACATCCCACCCACTTCCCACCCACATACCACCTACTTCCCGTCCATATCCCACCCACATTCCACCCACTTGTCACCCACATACCAACATCGGAAAAATACATTTCAAATAATTTCGTATTTTATACCTTCAAATCGATTTGGAAGCCAATTGGATGAAAAATAGTTTTTTCATTCAGAATTTTCCGGGAATTTTCCGCCCTGGTAAAATTTTCCAACATCGGAAAATCGCATTTCAAACTATTTCGTATTCTGTCCTTACATACCAAATTTCAAGCCAATCGGATGAAAAATAGATTTTTCATTCAGAATTTTCCGCGAGTTTTCCGACCGTTAGGTAAAATTTTTTAACATCGGAAAATCACATTTCAAATTATTTCGTATTCTGTCCTTACAAACCGAGTTTTAAGTCAATCGGATGAAAAATTGTTTTTTGCATTCAGAATTTTCCGACTTTTCCGGGTGGAATTTTTCAAAATCCCGTCTTAGACTTCACCACTAACAGAAAGCTAAAATTTCCAGAATCTTGCAGAAACTAAATGAGCTAAGAAATCTCAAAAACAAGATTTGTCATCTCGCAACTTATTGCAACCCTTCTACAGTTATGTATAAAAATCAGGGATGCAAACCGCTCGGAAATAAGGACTGGTTCGGTTCAGTGGTTCACACAGTTTTTGAACCGCCGGTTCGGTTCATTACATGGTTTTTGGGGCTTACTGAACCGCGGTTTCGGTTCGGTTTGCGCTGTATTCATTTAACAAACTAAAGAAGTGTATTTTTGCGACATTTAGTCAGATTATTTAGGTTAGGTTTAGGTTTTTTAGTCAGGTTTTTGGTTATTATATAATAAACATTTCATTGAACTCAAAATTTGCTTTAAAAACATAACGATATCTTTAAGACTGTGTTATTTAATGAAGATATTTCCATTCGATTGATTGCATTTCAAAACAGCAGGAGATAAATAGAGTTTAAAGAACTAAAATTTAGATCAATATAATGGAATTTTAGTTACGATTTAGTAATAATATATCTTATAGTAAAGTTTCATCGATATTGTCTCTTAAGTCTGATAAATCAAGTTTCAGTGTGGGAAATGCTCGTTCTACTGACACTTGTGTGGCTGGAATTGCTTAAGTTGATTTTCCTGATAAATATTCCAATATTTATCTTTAGGTAAACGCCATCAAACGCTTCAATGCAATTAACAAACGATATTTTACTTTATGATGGAAATTAGTCCTTATATTTCCAACTCGTCTTTACTTATCGGGTTCAAAGAATTATTCGTTATTTTTTCATTAACGATTTAGATGTTCTTGTATATTAGCTAGATTTAGCTTACTTTTTTCCTTCGGTTTTTCTGCGGTTCGGTTCGTAAAAACCGGTCGGTCGAACCGGTTTGCATCCTGATAAAAATTCAGTTGAAAAATATTATGTTCTATCACAGCTTTGACAATAAGATTCTGAAGTCTTTGGTTTACACCGGTTAAAAAAATAATGCTTTGGTCTACAACCAGTAAATTTTTGTGATTCCACATAGTTCAGCCTATATCCATTGACCATAATATTTTGTTTGCTCACAAAAAATTCGTTTTGTATTTATACTATAAATATTAAATTATTTTTTATATAAAATAATTTATGTCTTTCTGGTATATATACAAAATGAATTTTTTTGTGAGCAAACAAAATATTATGGTCAATGTCAGGGACTGAAGAAATTTATGTTGATGTCTTTGACAAAAATTGGCGTACTTATAAATTGAAATGAATTAAAGCTTAATTATATACAAAACAGATTCTCTGTCTGAAAAGTTAAATCTTCTAAATTTGAATGACATTCTCCACAAAAGAATGGAATTCTCTCTAAAAATGGACTTTAGTTCAGAATGATATCTGCAAATACTGTTGGCAGCAGAAGCACAAATGTTGTTGTAAAGCACACACACTTACAGCTGCCGCCGGCATTAGCAAGCCTTTCTGTATATCAGGGGATGGATATTGCGTTGCCGGTGTATGTTAAACCCTTTGAGATCTTTGTTGTTGCAAAAGAGAGCAGTATAAGCTCGTATCTTGTCGGTGTGGCGAAGTCGCTGCCGCAGAGCATAAGAGCGTGCCGAACTCTGCTCTATATATTTTTTTTGTGGTTGTAGGTTAGATTCGATTCCGCCAAATTTTCAAATTTGGGATTAAAAAGTAGAACCTTTTCTCTGGGGGAGAAAATAAGAAGCACGCAACAAAGAAATTGAAAAAAGCTCGTCGAGGCCCTTTATGAGACACGTTGTAATTTGATTTGTCAATTTAATACCACCAAACTGCATATCTTCAACTGAAACATTGAAATAATTTAAATAATATCTAAAATTTGTACTTTCCATTTATTTATTCAAACTTAGCCACAAATCTGGATTGGAGCGATTTGCTGCAAATGCATGTGGGTGAGACCACAGGCAGTCCTGCAGTATCGCCCGCACCCAGCAAGGCAACCACCATACAACTGCTTCAGCAACAGCAGCAGCAACATAACATCATACTGAATGCGGTGCCATTGATAACCATACAAAATAACAAAACCATGTTGGTACAGCAGCAGCAGCAGGAGCAATTGCAAGAGCATATTTTGCCAGCCCTCAAACAGCCAGCCATGAAGCTACTCAACGGCACCACCATTGCTCCAGTGACCACCAAGGCAACCATACGATTGGTGGAAAGTAAGCAGACACCCAACAATCGTACCAATTTACTGCAGCACGGAAACAAGCGTCATCTCAATTGCCAGTTAAGCTCAGGAACTGCTGCGGAATCCAAGCGTCTTAAGAGTGGCAGCATTTTGAGTTTGGATGTGCAATCACCACAACTATTGCAGCAACTTATAGGCAAGGATCAGGCTCAAGAACAGGCAACCAACCCGAAGAGAACCGGCAGTGAACGTTGGTCAAACACCACAGCAGCAGCAGCAGCAGCAACAGCAGAGACCAAGCAGAAGCAACAGCAATCCAACTCTGTGCTAAAGAATCTGCTGGTTAGTGGACGCGATGTAAGTGCCGGCTATTGCATTGTGCCCATGCGGCCCAAAAAGCTAATGACCAAGGTCTAGACTCTATAATCTAGAGACTAGCCCTGTCATCCTGCCACCCCACTCAATTAGTGAATTGAAACACCTCCAAAAAAAAAAAAAAAAGATTAAAAATGCCGGCTATGATTATCCCAAGGAATGCCCCATTTTGCAACAATTTGTCTTTGTAAATGGATCGATTTTAATAATAGTAAAATCAACAAAAAACAATTTAGTCGTATCTAGTTACTAATTTTAACTTAGTCTTAGTATCTTGGATCTAGTTTAGTCTTTAGTTTTTAAGTGCAGAGTGGACTTTAAATTTATAAAATTCTGTAGACTATTTAAAATAGTGCGAATTAAAGTTATCTCTAATTTGTTGATTTCATTTTAAGTTGACCATAAGAAGACCTCCTCCCCCCCTCTACCACTATCCCCCTGTTGTTATTCTGTTGTAAATAAATATAATAGGCGTTTAACGAGTGACTACCAAAAGCATCACAACACATGCAATAAAATTGTAAACAAAAACTATTGATTCATAAAAACTATGACAACATTAAGTTTTTTTTTTTTTGTTTTGTTTTTCACTGTGATAGCATTTGCTGTTTTGAGTTTCTGGGTTTTATTTTTGTGTTTAGTTTTCTCTGTTAGAAAAATTGTTCAAGGAATTTGTTAGATGTGTAAGTGAATTGACTGAAGAAGTGGAGGGAAAGGATGAAGAAGAAAGAGCGCCAAATAGTAAGCAGAAGCAAAGATTATATGATAAATAGATGCGACAGATCATAGAAGAAGATGACGACAAGAACGAACCATTGAAAAATTGAGACTACGTTTAAAGTTTCTTTACATTAATTCTTTGTGATGAAGATGAACGTAAACGCAAACTCAAAGTCTTTAGACGATTTGGGAGTTATAAATTTAGATTAAATTAACCCTCTAAAGCCCAAGACCGCCTCTATACATTGAAAAACAAAATTTCGATATCGAATAACTTTCGACGATATATTTAGAATACTTTTTTTGTTTTGGACAAAAGGAAGGTTCTAAAGGTTATTCTCTGGATATTAGTAGTATCAATAATACTAGTAATATCCAAGAGAATCCTAGAAAACCTCTCTTTTGTGCCGAAATTAAAAAAACTATTTCATCAGTTAAAAATTGATTTTGAACACAAATTGAACCCAAAATTAAATTTTTTTATACAAAAAAAAAATTGAGGCTCGTTAGGGTTAAAAGTTTTAATTGATTTTTTCCACGATTTTTTTTTGGTAATTACCATAAAATTTGGTTGTGCAATTATTTGAGTAGTTCAAAATTCTTTTTTACATACCCTTAAAATTTTTAGTAATTTATTTAATTAAGTAATTAAAAAAGTAATTACCATTTAATTTAAAATTTTCTTGGGTAATTAAAAGTTTCATTTCCATTTCCTTAACAATTTTATGAGGGTTATTACAATTTTAATTACCATTACGATTATTTGAATAATTAAAAATGTAATTACCATTTACTTTAAGGGTAATTAAAAATTTCATTACAATTTTTTGAATTACTTTACTTTAAAATTAAAAATAAAATTACAATTTTCTTCGATATTTTGCGTAGTAAATAAATTTCACTAAAATTCTGTGAGAAATTACAAAATTTCTTCACCATTTGGGTTTTGAAAAATGGCATTACTATTACAATTATTTGAGTAATTAAAAATTTAATTGAAATTATTTGATTACTCTCGGTATTCTTCCTAGACCCAGACCATTAGGTTTACCATTTCAATTTTTTTATATACCTCAGTAATGAAAACTGGGTACCCTAATTGGAACAATTTTTATTTTCTTAACCCAAGAATTACATTTTAGTTAAAATTTTGAAAAAATTGTTATGGTAATGAAATTTTTAAGGTGATGTTCAATTCACTTCTCTGTCAAGAACTCTAATATCTGCATTTAAATTAAAGTATGTAGATATTTTAAATGATTTCTAGGAGTTCGAATAGTCGAAGGTTTCATTTTAAAAAGTTCAAATATCTCTGTTCCCACTCTAATTCTAATATCCGAATGGTTAACATTTTTTTTTGAAATGTCGCATCTAGGGTAAATTATATTCTTTGCTAAAAGCCTATTCAGAATTGATTGTTTCGAATAAATTTGATTGATTTTGTTTATTTTGAGGAAAAAAAAAACTGAAAAAAGTTGAAGAACGAACCTTGTAAATTGTCATAAAACAAAATTAAAATTCGAGCGCTGAAGGTACAAAAAAAAAGGAAGAAAGCAAAAACAAAAAACTAAGCTAGTAAAAAACATGCATATTAAGTATAGAACAAAAGTCAAATAGTAGATTTACCACCTACCATTACAAAAAGAAAAAACAATCCTAGTGTTCTAAGCGTTTCCTAGGGCAGCGTGGCGTTATCAACAACAATCTACCAGCTTTGTCTGATTTATAGTTTTGTTTTTAAAATTTAGTTTTTAAATATTTTGTTTTTAAAAAAAAGAAATACATACAAAAGAAGCATGAAAATATTTTTGCAAAAATTTATGGCACTGCTGTTTTATTTTGTTACTTAATTTATTGATTTTTCTTCACACTGACCTACATTTTTTTTTTTTTTTTGGGAATCGGTGCGTGATGCGGCAAAGGGAGCCAACAAATTTTCATTGTACCTTATTTAATTACCTTTCATTTTGGTTTGTTGCCTTGGCGTGTCTGACGCACATTTTTACCCGAAATGAAAAAAAAAAATAATATGGAAATCATAAATTTACAGAAGATGTTAAGTGCGAATGAATAAATAGGCACCAAGTTACACGCAAGTCGATAAGGGGGCTACGTTCACTAAAAATTCACTAGTGATCAGATGGTCAACGATACTATGGGAACAAAGAAACGAGCGAAACCTTTCAGCTCGAATACTACGTTTATACTACGAAATGCACGATTTCTTCAATTTCAAATTCACAAAATGACCAGCGCACATATGTGAAAACAAAAGATCTGGCAATACCAACTCAAGGTTAAGCTGTCTGCGCCTCAACATTTCATGAACTGACGTCGAATTCACAGTCAAGTTTCGTGTGTATTCAATTTCATGAAATGAATTTGCAAAATGATTATAGCATAAACGTTGTATATGTCTCATTTCATTTGATCCAATATAGGGCAGTCTTAAGCCCCAAACGAGCGAGCTCTTACCTGCTTTAAATTCATGACCGAATATCATGTAATTCTGGCTTATTTTAGTACCATTCTTGCTGATTCGAAATTGAAAATGAAGGTTTGCAAAAAAGCTAACCTAGTCGTGGTCACTCGTGCTTTTCACACTGATTAGTGTTTTATATGGTGAGCTCCAGAAAAGTGAAAAATTACCAAATTTTGATTCCACCCCCAAAAAAAAAAAATAAATGGTAATTCTCCATGTCAAGGCTGTTTTATGCACCTTTTTATACTCTGTACCGAAGGTGATTTCAGCTCCTTCTCCAGGTACAGAGTATGTTATAGTCGGGCTTGACCGACTTTCTTACTTGTTTTTTTAAAAAATCTTATCTGTTTTTTAAACAAAAAAATTTGTACTGCTTCGATACTAGGTTCAAAAACTGTTCAAAAAGTTCTCGGCCGTCAAAGTGGGTGTACAAAAAAAAAAAGGTAAAGTGCTGGCGGCCATGATTCCAAGTCTTCAGGTTGTGTGAAATGGAAACTAAAAACAGGGTTATATTCAGTATAGATGTCATTCTGGTCTGATCCACGAAAAATATTTTGTGATTTTTTTTTTTGACAAAATGGCGGCCAATGAAAAATGAAAATGCGATTTTGGGACCTTTTTTTTCGTAGTTTAGTGTAACAGAATAAATTGTAAAAAATTTTTAAAAATTATGATTGAGTGTCAGACCAGAAGTGTGACAATTCTGCGTCGATTTTACTTTCAATAATCAAATTTGGTTCAGTGTAACTGGAGATATCATGGCCGCCAGTTTAAAAAACATAATATCGAGAAAAATGCGTTTAAAGTTTGAAGTAATCAAACCATCAATAGTACGCTGGCTCTAGGTCTCGTTATGTTTGCACATAACTTCAAAAAGCAGGAAACACAACACAACACAAAGGAGGCTAGGTGGTCATACAGCTGTTTCACTGGTACCTCTACCAGATCATCAGTGACCTTCGCCTAATGTACTGGCCCCAAAAACTCTTACTCCATGCCGGAGCTACCATAATCGTTTGGGAATTCCTAAACGACTTGACAGCAAAGTAATTTGTATATTGCTTAATTTATCGAAGTCGACCAAAAAGGCTATATCTTCTAAAGAATTTCGAATTTCAAAAAATCATTTGGGGCGATATTCTCAAATATCCAAGCTATTAAATAATAATAATAATAAAAGAAAACTTAAAAAACAAGAGAATACCCCTTAATCAATCAACATGAGAATACCCCCTTAATCAATCAACAAAACTTAGCCTTGAATATATTCAGCTCATCGGTTGAGCTAAAGTTTGTTTTGATCGCACGTTTATGTGTTCTCAGTCTATGCCTCTTTGCAACAGTTTATTCATACGAGGTTATTTTCGCTCACTCTGATGAGTCTTCGTTTAGCCAAACGAACAAAACACCCGATCTGATTTGAGTAAAGACGAACATGATTATATTCAGAAAACTCACCGGCGATCATGTTGTGTATGCATGCAAGTTTGATGCATTGAGCGCAGTTAATTAATGAGCGTTTTACAATCTAACGAATCCGTTTTCTGGTGAGCACCGAAAAGCAAGTAAATCGGCTGTAGTTTCCAAGGCTGCAAACCCGCGAAATTTTTTGGGTTCAGGTTTACGGAGCGGGTTCAGAAGGTCGCTGAACCTAGGTTCGGGTCTGAACCTGGATTCACGAATAATTTTGTTCAGAAAAATTGTACGTTAATTGAAACAAACAAAAGTTTAGAGGCTTGATAATATTATATAATATTTGAGCTTGGAACATCGAACGTTTAAGCAGGCTCCAGGTCAATAAGTCATGAAGAGTTATAGAGATAAAATTTTCGCTGCTCAATTTTGAGCGGTGTTAAGCGTTAGTCCGCATTGATAGTCTTTTTGTCCGCATAGGAAATCACAGTGGTTGGCAGCGAGACGGACATATTCCCAAATGCTCTCAAAAAGCGCAAGCGAAAGCAAACAGCTGACTAATTTCTGACAGAATCGGAGTCGATTGCGACTCTATTCTAAATTTATGTTTGTTCATAACTTTTAAAATAAGACACGCACACACCACATAGGAGGATTTTGGACTATACAGCTGCTTCAAGAGCCTCGCGGTTTCATCATCAGCAGGCTGTGCCTATCTTCTGGAAGTTGTCGGAGGCCATCTTATGCTAGCATTGCTATGACTGTTTGGAATTTTCAAAGCAGCACAAGTGCAAAACAGACAACTTCAAATTGACAAAAGACTTTGTGTATGTGTGTGCACCCATTTCGCCTTTCTGTATTAATGGTACAAATTCTTTACTCTCAGTTAACGCACTGTATAAATTAAATATGAGAGTGTCTCACAGCAATCTTTCATTTTTACTGACTCTATAGCTGGATAAAACAAATATATGAGTAGAAAAAGTGAGCTAGACTCATACTTGTATATAAGGAACAGCAGTTCTTTACATATGTAGATCGTTTTTCCAAAACTTAAAAGCTTTAAGGCCTATACTCAGATAAGATAAATTTTTAGTTTGGTACGATATTTAACTGGAGAGAAACAATTTTTACAGCTTTGAAATCTGAATTCGTTTGAAAAGGCATCTTATTTGTATGAAATTAATTCATTCAAGTCAAATATCGTACCAAAACTAAAAATTTTCTTATCGTGATTATTCTTTATCAGAAGATAAACATGGTAAAGAATCATATATTCTTTTATTTACCATTTTTAAAGCTTTTACTTATAAGTTCCTTTTGAATATTATAAAATAAAGCAAAATGTTTTTCTCAAAGCTGTTTTTATGCCAAGGCTTTAAAATGAACATATTTTTTTTGAACCGAACCCTTTTCAACCTGTTTTGCTCCGGTTCAGGTTCGGGTTCTGGAAGAAAAAATTGTTCTGCTTCGGTTCAGGATCGGTTCGGACTTCCCAAAAATTCCGGAGCCTACGACTCCGGTGCGGTACAACTCCGAACCGGTTTGAAGCCCTGATAGTTTCTCTTGCTCACCCACACATGTTCGTTTTTCTGTCCTCTTTATATGGTCAATTTTGATTAAGTCCCTTAAGCCAAACTTGAAAGTGATGGACAACTCCTTAACTGAACGACTAAAACATATTTTCCTAATGATTGTTCCTATGACAGGAATTCAAGGCATTCAATTAGTTTAATGAATAGAAGATAATCGACGATAGATTGGCACTAAACTTGTAACTTCTTCAGTTTTTGACGTAACAAGGTCTGTATTTCGCTCGTCCCTAAAAGAAGTTTAACGAACTTCTCGAGGTTGGTCTTTTACCAAAAGACAAAAAAATCGGTCAATACTTTGAGGTTGTCTGCAAAACACCATGAAATAGGGCAGACTAGAAAACACTTTCAGTTCTGTGTCTGTTTCAACTGCATGGTACTGCCTTGAGTGAAATGGGGTTTCAGCTTAATTTTTTTCTGTCTTTGACAGTATGTTTTGTCAATTATAAATGACTTTTGAAGTTTCGATTTTTTTTTCTGAGATTCTTAAATTTAATACAAATCAACTATGTCAAAGTGATTAATTGAAGATTTTGTTGCTTTCTTACAATGATAGTTGAGGCATCAGACAATAAAGTACACGCCTTTATTGATTTCAGGGAACTGATTTGTGCAGCTCGATAATAACGCATAAATTTACACTCAAATCGATAAATAAACTTTGTTATTTCTTAGTTCCAATTTTGTAAATTATAAATTCTTCACTTATACTCATTCTCCACAATTGACACTGTTTTAGTCAGGCCATTCCCTCGTACAACATTTTATCTGTCTTTTATATGCCCATTTCAAAACCTAAAGGCAGCGCGTGCCGCTTTTTTTGCTTGAGTTTCGTTTTGTTATTGATTTTGCACCTCGTCCTTATCTCTTATGTATATCCTTTTTTTTCTTGCTTTTTATATGTTGAGTGCACAGCTGACGCTATGCGCTCACTTTCACTTTTAGGCTCAAGAAAAGTAAGCAGAGAGAGAGAGAGAGACTCTCTTATGTATTTGGAAACTCTTCTTCTGCTTTTATGGGCAACACGAGCCGCACAGTGCGCTTCCACGCAAAATGTTTATCTTCTTAAATTTGCATAATTTTTGTTTTGCCAAAAATACCTCGCCAGAAACCGTAACTACCTCCAGATTAAGTCCCACAATATATATATATCCTGTCAATCCAAAAAATCCACCCCTCAATCAACCATCTAAACCGAACGCTTAACTAGGAAAAATTTTTTGAAATCACCACATTACACTTAGACAAATTGAAAAGCAATCCTTAAAGTCCTATATATATATTTAGCATAGCATATAAAAATGACTTTTAAGCAAATAACTAGACAAATACCAAAAAAAAAAGAAAATTTTGAGTATTTTTTTCCCCCCTCTCGATAATCATTTAGGCAAAACTTCAGCCCTCAATTAGAGTTGAGTTTACATAGTAAAGTATTTAGACATAAATGAATAATTATAGCCCGAAAAGACTGTGAGCCAAAAACTCTCAAAAAATTATATACACATAATTGATAACTGAATTGAAAAAGAAGTTAGAGGAACGAGGCAAAAAATAAGACACCAGGCATACTCTCAAAAAAAAAAAAAAGATTTATTCAATGTGGCTTTAACAAAATTAAACTAAGCTCCAACTAACTAACTAATCTGCCTAAATTATATATATATATATGGATATGAATATCGGCTAGCATTAAAGTCCCTAAAGCATCAAGTCAAATTTTGTGTAGCAAAAAAAAAAACGAACTTTGTTTTGAAGAGTGATCAATCAAATGATCCCAAATGAGATTTAGTTGAAATTTTTAATGGCGTTACGTATGATGATTAGGTGTGAAGTGAAGCGTGGGGTATAGTGTTGGGTGGTTAAAATGTTCAGTGACCGATTGCTTATCCAATTCTTTAGTTGTTCACTTTGCTCAAAATAGCTCAGTTGCTTTCGAAGGCTAGCCAGCGACTGAAGGCCTGCTTACACGTGCCCTCGGCTTGTGTATGTCGGCCTAGATTCACTCAAAGCAAAGTCAAAAGCTGAGCAAATAAGAGAAAGCAGCAGATCATCTGAACAACTGAACCAAAAAGAGCAATTGAAATGCACATATTTACTTGTTCATTTACGTAAGCAACTGAACAAAATGAGTAATTTTAAAACCGCTTGTTCAGTTTATGTGAGTCACTGTACAAAAAGAGCAATAAAAGCAGTAAATGTTCAAGTGTTGTCTTTAACTAAACAAATGTATCACAATCGGGTGTGTCACAGAAATCTCTAGAGGTTTTCGTATAAGCGTAAGCAAGGTATACTAAACAAGGTAGGCCTACTCACTCTCTCGCTCTCTTGACTTGTTAAATGTCAGTCAGTAATCAACTGTTGTAAGCGAAGCATCTCCGCGGACGAATTTTTTGTGTTTTACTTAGTAGCTTAGTAGGCTTTGTATTGAAATATAATATATTCTCTCTAGCTCTCGCTCTCTTTGACACAAAAATAAGGATTTGTGAGAGAGCGAGTGAGCCTATCTTGAGCGTAAGCATTTCATATTAAAGCTGTATGAATTTATATGTTAAGGAACACAAATATGCCCAGCTACTAGATTAGATGATGAAAGTTAAGCGATTTGAAACCGCCTGCTCAAAGTCAAGTGATTTGATGCTGTACGGATTCTCTTCAACATAAACTAGTAGCCGGTTTTATTTGAGTCACTTTGCAAATAAAATAGTACAAGTTTAGTTCGAAGTGCAATCGTTTTTACGAACATCTCTACAGATTTCCATGACATCCCTCAATGTGTTTGTTTTAGTGACCTTTTTGTGATAATCAATCGTAGAACTTTTTAGCATTCTCTAGGTCATGATTTTGTCCATAATTCTTCTAAAACAAGACACTAACAACACCACAAGAATTTTGCTAGAAGCCTGACGTTGGGACTCCCAAGCGGTCATAGCAGTTCTGTCATGAGGTACCTTCTGCCAGCTGATTGAAGACAGGCCAAGACTTCTGAAGATTAAATTGGTATTCATGAAATAGCTATACAGTCAACCAGCCTCCTTTGTGGTGTTGTGCGTGTCTTGTTGATGTGAAACATCTTTAATTTCGGTACGGTAGATTTTAGTAGGAGTAAAATTTGCGTCACGTGACGTGTTGTTTTACCAGAGTGTCCCAGGGGAAGAGGAGTGAAAATGGGTGCAATAGAGAAGGAAAACTGGGGGCAAAGTGTAGGTGACTAAACAGTGACTAAACAGTGTCTAAACAGTGACTAAACAGTGACTAAACAGTGACTAAACAGTGACTTGAGAGTGACTCAGCAGTGACTTGACAGTGACTAAACAGTGACTTTATAGTGACTTAACAGTGACTTGACCGTGACTAAAGAGTGACTTGTCAGTATCTTGACAGTGACTAAACAGTGACTAGACAGTGACTAAGCAGTGACTTGACATTGACTAAACAGTGACTTGATAAAACAGTGACTTGCCAGCGACTTAACAGTGACTTGACAGTGACTAAACAGTGACTTGACAGTATCTTGACAGTGACTAAGCAGTAACTTGACAGTGGCTAAACTGTGTCTCGATAGTGACTTAACAGTGACTTGACAGTGACTAATAGTGACTAACAGTGACTTGATAGTGACTTGACAGTGATTAAACGGTGACTTGAGAGTGACTCAGCAGTGACTTGATAGTGACTTAACAGTGACTTGACCCTGACTAAACTGTGATTAAACAGTGACTTGACAGCGACTAAACAGTGGCTTGACAGTGACTAAACAGTCCTTAAACATCTCTTAAACAGTGATTTAATAGCGACTAAACCGTGAATAAACAGTGACTTGAGAGTGACTAAAAAGTGACTAAACAGTGACTTGACAGTATTTTGACAGTGTCTAAACAGTGACTTGACAGTGTCTTAACAGTGACTAAACAGTCCTTAAACATCTCTTAAACAGTGATTAAACTGTGACTTGCCAGCGACTAAACAGTGATTAGACAGTGACTAAACAGTGACTTGACAGTTTCTTAACAGTGACTAAACAGTCCTTAAACAGCCCATAAACATCTCCTAAGTTCAACTTCATGTTTCACATCAAAGACTCGTGAGTGTTCACGAAACTAGCACCTTTTTGTTTTTTTAAAAGGTAAGGACAGAATCATAACGTATTGACCTAGAGCCTGTTAAAAAGTTCTTCTATTGATAAACAAATATGTTAGCAAATTCATTAAATAAATACAAAAAGGCAATAAAAGAAGTACATACTCACTTGTTCAGTTTTGTGAGCAACTAAACAATAAAGAGCAATTAACGGAGTAAATGTTAATTGGTGGAGTTTAGTACGCAACTTAACAACTGAACAAAAAGAGTAATTTAGAAACGAGTATATTACTTGTTCAGTTAAGTGAGCAAGTAAACAACACAGAGCTATGAAAGAAGACGTATTTACTCTCTGAATTTTGTGAAGAGCTCTTAAAGCAGTATATGCTCACTCGTTCAGTTTGGTGAATCAACTGAACAAAAAAGAGCAATGAAAACCGTACATGTTCAGTAAATATTGTACACTCTTTTCGTTAAATGAACAATGTTTAGTGAGCAACTTCTTTACCCTTTCAGTCAGTTGAACAAAAAAGAACAACTGAACAAAAATGAGTAATCAAAATAGTAATTTTTTCGTTGTTGAGTTAAGTTAACAGCTAAACCAAAAAAATAATTTCAAATTTGATGCTCATTTGTTTAGTTCTGTGGGCAACATGTTCACTCTTTCAGCTCACAAAAAAGAGCACTTCATAAAGAACTTCATAAGCAACTGGAATAACTGAACAAAAAAGAGCAATTAAATAACTAGAACATGCTCATTATTGTTCACTCACTCATGTGAACCAACCAACACTAGTTAGGTGGAAAAGTGCTAGATAACCGATAGCTTTATGGCGGACGTGTATCGAGATTGAGAAACGAACAGAAAGTACATACAATACAACAAATATACCACATATACCTCAGTACATGCATAAGTACGACATTTTATTGTGTGTGTGTGCGTGTCTGTGCACCGCAATTACCATATATACCTCGTGTATACATATATATATATCTATATATTTATACATTTAACTAAAATATACAATAAATCATCTACCTAAATACCAACATTTCGATAGTTCAATACACACCCCTAGTAAATGTTGTGCAAAAAAAAAAAACCCCCTAACAGACGGCAAAACTCGTTTTTTAACTACCTCCAAACCTTAATAAGAACTTCTTGTTGTATGTGTCTGGCATTTATATAGCATAGCGAAAAGAAAAACAAACCCCACTAACTAATCTAAATCAAAGCTAAAACAAATTATAGAACAAAAGTAAACTAAATGTTGTGTCATTTTTATAGCATACTTATGTGCGTCAGCAGAATATACCTCAGCAACACAAAATGCTTCAGTAAAGTAAATTTTAGTATAAATTGTGCTACACTATTAGCTGTAATTTCAACACACACCAAATTACACACTCAGACACAACATATCCGTCTCTCGATTTAGCCAACTCATCATAACTCAAGCTTTGAACAAGATGACGAGCAATTTTTGCAATTGATTTGGTTGATTTTGATTAATGTTCTAATCTTGCCAAGTCAATTTGAACTTCTGTGTTCCGTTCTACGCTCTTGATTAATTGTTATGTAAAAATTATTTGATAATACGAGCAACAGGTTTAACCTCTTGATTTCTGCATCAGCCAAGCAAATAGATGAAAACGGAATACCTCCAAAACTAAGTCGAATGCAACAAACAATAACAAAATGACAAAAAATTAAATTTTAGCATAAATTTAGCCTTGAATTTGACTCTAATCGATGGAAAGCAAAAAAAGTTAGTCTGTAAACGCCGCAAAGTATGCAATATTATACATAGTACATATATTTATATACAAAGAAAAGAAAAAACCCACAAAAACATACATACATATGTACAAGTATATAAGTAACTATAATACAATTATGATATGGATATAACTCTATATATGGATTATATAAAAGTATTTTAATAAACTTTTAATAAACATTTTAGTAAATCAAACATAGGCAAGACATACTAACGTACATACTCCTCGCATAACAAGGAAAAAACAACAAAAACAAAATTACAAATTGTGTTTTTCTGGGGTATCATGATGTGGCTTTCGCTTTGATTTCCAACAGAAAGATATACAGCTATGGACATGCAAATAGTACAAAAGGTCAAGGTATTTTTGCTTCATATTTTGCTAGTTTATTTGGAAGCGACTTCCCTGAAATTTCAGATTTTTATACCCCTGTAATGGGTATATTTAAATTGTCCAGTTACTTGTAACGCATAGAAGGAAGTATCTCCACATAAAGTATATACATTCTTGATCAGCACGACGAGCTCAGCTGATATAGCCGTGTCCGACTGTTCGTTCTTTCGTCTGTTTCTATGCTATTTTCTCCGTCAGACTATAGAACGATCGGTCGAAAAAGTTGTCCCACTTTTTTGTTTTTAATGATCTTTCCAGCCATAAATATTTTCTGCTTCAGCACAATGTTAATCGTATTCGGATGATTATGTCAAATATCTGCCCTATGAAGACTTGGCCTGTGGCTGTCTCAGTTCATCCAGCTCCAATTGCAAATCCAGTTCATCTAACTAGTTCACACATCACTAACAGCTATCGATGCTCAATACATCTCTAACTCATACACACTTAACTCTCTGCCCTTGTGTTACACTCATTCTTACCGGCAACTCACCGTCTCCAATAAACCGAACTTAAACCTAATTCGTGTTTTGAACTAAATAGTTAACGTGACGTAGGCACAGGCTGTACAAAAGTGGCTCCATCTATGGGTGAGCTTGGGAACTTGCTGAACTAACATTGTTCAAAGCGAAAATTAAAGTTGTTCTATGTTATCGTTCAGTCTTGTTATTCAATTTAGTCCTCAAGGCGTTTGAATCCCACACCATTTTATGCCGGAGATCCTTTAAAGGAGATCAAATAAAGAGGGATTGAATCTACTGGCCAGACTGGACAAATACAGCGTGGGAATGTCTATGGTGTTGTTCAAGCTTCAACACTAATAAAAGCATAGCCCCGCAGCTCAATGCTAATCGCTAGAAAGACAGATTTCGGTACAGTTAAGATAAGTCCCATCTGGGTAAATTGGAATTTTGGTAGTATAACAACTTGTCCCTTTCAGCCAACCTAAGCTTATTCTTAATGGAAACCTGAGAGAAAGGTTGTCTACAGTACGTGAATCAGCTGGGATTTTTTTCACCTTTTTTAAAGCGATGTAATCGTATCAGTTCAAAGGCTTACAAAGGTTTAAGACCATCGGTTTGACTAACGACATGGTATTTGCTTCTAACCGAACATCAGTTTCGATTTGGTTTTAAGGTTTAAACTTAATTTTAAGTGTCGACTTTAGTGTCAATACTTTACCACACCTTCACCACCAAAATGGGTTCGTGCCAATTTCGGTGTTTTTTGTCGGATTCTATGCGCAATCACAACACGCTTTTAACTCATTTTATTGGGAAAATGGGAAATTTCCCGAATACAAATTACCATCTTTCCAAATACTTATCTTGATTTAAGATGAAGTGAACAGTTAGGTAGGTAGGTATTTCCGGCTGGTCCCAAGTAGGGGGTCCTTAGAGAGGCCGATTGCTTTTTTTTGGGATCCATTTCCATAAGAAATCCTGTAGGATCTTTGACGTTTTGGCAAATGTCAATAGTTGTTTGGGGAAACTCTTGGCCGCCTTTTCCAGAGAGGCTACTCCAGGTTCCTTACATTTCCTGCAGGTGTCTGCTGTTGTCATGCCTAGCTTGTTCGCTTGAGCGGCTGCTAGTCAGTGACCAGTTAGTATGCCTATAAGCAGTCTTCTTCTTCTTCTTTATTGGCCATCACAACCGTTTGACGGTCTGGGCCTCTGCGATTAATGCTCTCCAGTCGAGTCGATTCTGTTCCGTGCGAGCTGGCACCAGTTGGTCACACCAAGCTTGGCAATGTCTGCCCGCACCTGGTCGTCCCATCTTAGTGGAGGTCTCCCTTGTTTGCCTCTTCCTCCATAGTCAGCCGCCTTCGATTTATACGCTCTTTTTACTGGAGCTTCTTCGTCCATCCTGGTGACATGTCCTAACCAGCGCAGCCGCTGTTGCTTTATGCGCTTGACCAGACAGGTGTCCCCATAGAGCTCATACAGTTCGTCATTTTTTCGAATGCGGAAATCATCGCCAACTTTTAAAGGTCCATAAATCCTCCGAAGAATCTTTCGTTTAAACACGCCAATCGCCGCTTCATCCGCTGCTGTCATTGTCCATGCTTCTGCGCCGTATTGCAGGACTGGGATGATAAGCGACTGTATAGGGCTAATTTTGTTCTTCGCTTGAGGTCTCTGCTCTTGAGCTCCCTACTTAGCCCGTAGTAGCATCGGTTTGCAAGAGTGATTCTTCGTCGGATTTCCAGACTGATTATCGTCGTTCCGAGGTAAACAAAATCCTCTACAACTTTAAAGTTGTATTCTCCCATTGTAACAGATTGTCCAAGACGCAAGGACTTTTTGTCCGCGGATACTTGTCCTCATTTACCGCCAAACCCATTAGTTCAGACTGCCTCTCAATCTCTGAAATCGCCCTGCTTACCGCCCGTTCGGTTTTGCCGATAATGTCAATATCATCGGCATACGCGAGTAGCATTAGATCTTTATGAATAAAGGGGCCCGTTCTGTTGGCACCGGCGTAGTATATATTCCATCAGTAGATTGAAGAAGTCACACGATAAGGTGTCGCCCTGCCTAAAACCTCTTTTGGTATCAAATGGTTCGGAGCTTTGCGTACTTCTCAACGTCATCATGCAAAGTCGAACGTACTTTGCTGGTATACCAAAGGTAGACAGGACTTCAAAAAACCTTGACCTTATCATCAACAAAAAGATGGTATGTGTTGATGCCTCTCTCGTAGGTCTTCTCCAGGATTTGTCGTAGTGTGAATATCTGGTCTGTGGTGGATTTACCAGGTCTAAAGCCACACTGATAAGGTCCAATCAGTGTGTTAATAAGCGGCTTTAGACGTTCACAAATAATGCGCGACAGAACTTTATATGCCATAGGAAGGAGACTGATCCCGCGGTAGTTGGCGCAAACTGCAGGGTCTCCTTTTTAAAGATTGGGCATAGGACACTTTGATTCCAATCGTCGGGCATGCTTTCGTCAACCCATATACCGCAAAGAAGTTGGTGCATGCGCCTTACTAATTCTTCCCCTCCAGCCTTGAACAATTCAGCGGGTGATTTGTTATTCTTTAGCCTTTGTATGGCTAAATAGACTTCCTGTTGGGTCGGCGGGTCTATCTCTATGTTGTCGATTGGTGGCATCGCTACTTCTCTAGAGGTCATCGCCTCCCAGTAGGTGGGAGAAGTAGCTTCTCCATTTGTTAAGCGGCACTTGCGGATCTGTGACCACATTCCCGTGTTTGTCCGTGTTTTAAACTAAATGGTTAACGTGGCGTTAGCCACAGGCCACACAAAAGTGGCGCCATCTATTGGTAAGCTTCGGAAATTGCTGGACTAACATTGTTCAAAGCGAAAATAAAATTGTTTTATGTTCTCGTACAGTCTTGTTATTCAATTAAGCCCTCAAGGCGCTCGAATCCCACACCAATAACTTTATTAAATGATTTAAATGATGGCACTTTGGTGGCCATCTATAATAGGTACTGCGACACCCAATTAAAGAACGAATGGAGTCTACTGGCAAGACTGGACAAATACAGAGTGGGAATGTCTACGGTAAACAACAATCCGAAATTTCAATGTGTTATTCTATTTTGTTATATTAACTCTAGGGGTTAGGCAATATGTGCTCCTTCTGTGGGCGTCAGTACCTGGTTCCCAGTGTCTCGTTGCGGCTACTCTGTTCCGCGTGAGGGAAGAAAGTAAGATGTCGGGCTCCAGTCGGTCCAACTCCGTGTGTGACTGGATATCTAAGAGTCAGGGAGGGGTAGAGGAATACCTGCTCCGTAGAGTGTTATAACTCTGGGGAGAAAGTTTGACTTTGGAAGCAGTCTAACCACATTAACAGACACAATCGTTATCGGCGAGTCTGGATCGGACATTCTGCTGTAGTAACACACTTCGAAGCGAAGAATTTGCGACGCAATTTTGTATGAGTCTTATAAATCTCGAAGCATACGTGTGTTCTATAAAGTGCACTCTCGACGGCTTGCTCTCTTATGATGCGTGTGTTAGGCTTTTTGTTCTATCACAACATTCAACAAGCATTTATTCATTTGCTTGTTGCTCATGTTGAAATGTGAAACACGTGGTCATTCGTCGCTTTGCTTTACCTTGTGCAGCGCTATGCTTGATTGTGTGAGTTTGGACACCACTGGTTTAATTAAACAAAGAAACTAGAATATTGTTGTCACATGATAAGGTATCACCCTGCCTAAAACCTCTTTTGGTATCGAAAGGCTAGGAGAGGTTCGTCCCTATTTTGTCGGAGCTTTGAGTGCTTCTCAACGTCATCATGCAAAGTCAAACGTTCTAAGCTGGTATACCAAAAGTACAAAAAAACCTTGACCTTATCGGTGTGTCGGTTTGTAATCGACAAACTAACTTGAATGGTTTTGATTCCATATGGTGAGTCGAACTCATATGAGCTCTTTTTATGTCCATGACTGTACCTACACATTGTTCGTTAATAAAGTTCTAAGGACCGAATTGATTAATCTCTATTGTATTTACTAGCTTAGCAATAACGAATCATTCCATTGAAATCTTTGCTTTAATACAAATGCTGCTGGAAGGCTAATCAAATTGAGTATGTAAGATACATACTTGAGGAATTGCGTAAAGAATTTAATTCTTAAGGCACAAATATGCCTGTTGGGACAATTTCATTATGTATACGCCACCGTGTGTCCCGGTTATTGATTTTGATGGCAGGCCTTTCGTGCCCCGGCAGAGTCAATTTCAATTGAAATGTTCATTGCTTATTCCCCAGAGTGTTTGTGCCTGGTTTCACCAAATTACGCAACGCACTGAGGCGCAATCGTTTAAACTGTAATTGTGTAACTGTGTTGCCTACTTTTGTGCGTTATCAGAAGGGGAAATCCTTTCAGTATTGCGGCGACAGCAAAAAAAAATAAAGTTGAAGCAAAGTTTGGTTCTAATTACTTTTTTTTTTTATTTGTTTCTTGTTTCGTTTTGTGTTGAACTTTCTGCGCCAGGGGCGGGGGATAGCATTTGAAGAACTCACCAAGGAGCATGTACACTCATTGATGCGTGATGTAAAAAGAAAAACTTGAAATGGCTGGGGAAGGTATAAAACATAACGAAGATTGTACATGCTTACAAATTAACAATAAATAGTATTTAGATTTTTTTTTAATCTTTGCAAATTGTGCAAGCTTTTCTGTACTAAGCAAATAGAGTGTAACTTTTTGTTTAATGCTGTCAACTGGTTTATACTACTCTTTTTGAGGTTGTTGATGTTTCACAAGTGATTTGCTTCATATGTTCCAGGAACGGCCGCAACCGTGATGCGCAGCATTTCAGTTCAGTTCGTGTGGTGCCTCACTTCAAAGATATCCTTATAGCCTCTTAGTGTACGGACAAAACTAGCTTTCATCCAGAAGTGAACAGCGCAGAATAGTAGAAATTTTGGAACAATATACGATTTTTACTCAATATATAATTATTAAAATATTGTCTTGATTAAATTAAAATAAATGTTTTCAATGGCCATGGTACCTGTCTACGCCAACAACTTAAAAATGTAAGCAAGAGCAATTTCACTAATACTCATTTAAAACGCATCGTATAAGGGGGTATCATTATGGCCTAACATTTTTCCATACATCAAAAGTTCCCCTTAACATAATTGACAATCGTTTCTTGGTTTGCTAGGGTATTCATCATCCAATTAAATGAGTTTAAGCTGCTTTGTTTAGGTCAGCAGAACTAAACGTAACAGCTTCCAGTCACAAACATTTTGTACTTTGCCAGTGCCTATCATAAATTGCAAATTATATATTCCAAGCCAGCTTCCTGTCTAATAGTTTTTCTCTGAGTGACAGCAATTGTCCATTCAATAATTTATTAGTGCATATTTCTAGCATGGCCATGCAGACAGTACGTCAAAAATAATATATCAAACAATAAACCTATTACAATATATTTTGCCATTTTTTGTGGGCCACATCGCCAACGGCATAGAGAGACAGCTATTGGGTTGGCCTGGGGGGACATGACGCGTGCGAGCTGAATTTCTTACATATTTGTTACGCACATACGCATCATGGACTCAGACTCACATTTATTTGAAGGGAATATTTAAGGGCGTAGTAAGTTCAAATTTTAAATAATTCTGTTTTAGCTTTATGGCAGTTAAAAGTTTATCCTTTAGAATTCGCAAATCTTATTATTATATCAAATTTTGTCAATTACTGAACTGTACAAGATTGAGACCACTTGCCAAGTATGTTGTTTGCCGAGCCTTACAAACGAGGGTACGACGATTGGCATTTCTTCAGGAGCTACTATTTGGTATTTCCAAAGGAAATCTGTAACAAACTCCATTTTAATACAACATTTTTTAAAAGCTACTTACAAATAATAAGTTTAAACTTCCTGTCCATGAGTAAGAGGGCTTTCAGTCTACGCGATGCTTTTCAGTCTCAATTAAGTTTTTTTTAACGGAGTGTGTTACTAATATGTAGGTCTTTACATACAAAATTCTCTAACGCATTGACAAGTTGTTCATCTCTACATATAAAAGAAATTATTTTGTAAACTTTAAAGGCCGATTTGACAGCTTCTTCTAACAAATAACAGAGTAAATTTTAGGTTTATCTGACACATAGCATTCAGATCATCACCAACAGTGTGGCAACTGCTGGGTATATTCCACGTGCCTGGAGCAAAGCCAGGGTAGTCTTCATCATCAAGGCAGGGAAGAAGGATATTACTAACCCCAAGACCTTCAGACCCTTTAGTTTGACATTGTTTTTACTGAAAACGATTAAAAAGCTAGTGGCTGCTAAAGAAGTCACCCCCAACCACACAGCAGGCGTACAGAGCATTGTATCCACTCGGGAAGATGCTCGAGAAAACAACAAAACACAAGGAAGTGGCTCTATGCGCCTTCCTAGACATTTAGGTAGCATTCGACAACACATCCCATATTGATGTCGAGAATGCCCTAATCAGAAGAGGAATAGACCCCACCGTAGGGAGGAGTTCTCTCCACACTGTTGTGGAGCCTACTAGTGGATGAGCTCCAATAAAAACTCGCTTCCCTGGGCATACAATGCCAAGGATACGCTGATGCATTGTCATCCTGGCGAGAGGAAAATACGAGGAAACCCTATCTTACATAGTCCAGAGGGGACTGAAAGTGACGTCTGATTGGGGCAAGGAAGTTGGGCTCAACCTAAACCCTGCGAAAACCATTATAGTAGCGATCACTAGGCAGAATGAGGTCAATACGCCTATCCGGCGGCCTCATCTAAGAAAGAAAGAGAATTAGCTTAGAACAGCCTCCTGGGTAAACACCAGGGGCGTGAGATAAGCTAAAGCATTAACAGTGAACCACAACCGCAAAAGGTTCCAAAAGTTAATCCCACATGGAAAGAATAGGGTTTGTTAATAGGCCCTAGCTAGGCACAGACTCAGCAGATTTGGGAAACACATACAACACCCAAACCATTTCAGTACCAAAATTGGTCGCGGTGCAACAACAAAACGGCCGTAAAACTTTTAGGGCCTGGGGGTTTACGGGGTTTACGGGGGGGGATTACGAACTTTAGAAAAGTCTTCCAAAAACTGTAATTAAAAAAACAAAATAATCTTGCTGTGCCTTATGGACTTCCACCATGGACTGTGTTTGTGTGCCCAAGCCCATTCCGCAAGCCATGCAGGCGCGTATGGACTTCACGCAAGCCCTATAGACTGCGTTAAGCAACAACAAATTCATGTGCGTTCCCTCCGCTCATTCTTTCCGAGCGAAGGTTTTTTTGTTGGCGAGTGCAAACCTGCCTCTTTTTCTTCCATATATTTCGAACCTCGTCGGGATTCGCCTTCAGGGCTGTATATCAAGAACATACAATTTTCTTAAGTTAAGTCCCAAATAGTAAACACATTAATTTAACATACAGTGCACAGCGTCCGCTCTGTCAGCTGTGGAGTTGGAAACTGATTTGTTTTTTAGTTGTGGTTAAGTAAATGTCTGTCTATGTGTGCGCAGTTCTCAGTTTCAGTTTTAAAATTTAATCGTATGTGTGAGGAAACGTTGATGATATGGAGCATCTCCAGCGTGAAGCGTTTGTTGTAGTTTTTCGCTTGCTGTAAAATTTTAACAGCTGTGAAATCTGAAAAGTGTAAGTGCTCCGCGCAGTTGGCCGCAAGCGCTGTTTTTTGTATTGTGGTTTTACCTCTGCGTTTTAAGTCCCATTTATGTCCTTATATCATACCAACATACACTTTTTTGCATACGTTGGTTCCGTCACCAGCACATGGAATATGATAAATGGTGTTGTTTTTATCCATTTTGCTTTTTGTCTTGCTGAAGAACATCGCCGAGGTGTAAATTGGCTTGTGTGCAATTCTGACTGACTTCGGAATGTATATCACCGACTTAAATATTTTTCCGATCTTTCTTTCTTTGTGTGTACATCCGTTCTTGTGTGCTTATATTGTTTTATTGTATATTGTTTTAGTGGGAAAATCGTTGGATTTGAGGATGTTGAAAATTTTTCGTTTGTTATTTTGGTGGAGTAAGGGGTCGCTGGTTTTCATTACTCGTCTGATGAAATTCTTAGCCGTTGGATGATTAGCTGGTTGGATGATTTGAATGGTAGTTTATCATTCTTCCAGACGCTATGTCATTCTGGTACCAGTCAAGTTTAGCTGTATTGTGTTCTCTATGTACGGTGGTGTCTAGAAACGATAGTTTCTCATCCTTTTCCACTTTACAGGTAAATTTTTTATCCTTATGATATTTATTCAATGTTTCCAAAGTGTCTTCAATCTCGGTCTCCCTTACAATTGCGAAAAGGTCATCTTCATATTTGGTCAGTAATATTGTCTTCGATATTTTGCTTAAAATTTCTTTCATTACAATATGTGCAATTATCGCGATGCTTTGGATCCCATTGGAAGGCCTTTGTGTTAGATGTATATTGTGTCATCATATTTAAAGTATCTGTTCTATGTTATACAGAATCTTACGATTTCCATGAACAGTTGTTTAGATATGGTCGTATGTTTATTTTTTATTAATAATGACAAAATTGGTGCTACTTAGTCCCTAGATGTAACTTACCAACAATATATTGCGCATTTATAATTAATCGATCTGCAAAAGCCGAAATCTCACTGACTTAATAATTTTTTTCGCTTTTCTCTCCCTCGGTTGGTCAAAGTTCGCCAAGCGTTCGGGGCTGACTTCGTTTTTCTACTCCAAACGACTAAGAGAGCTTGATAAGCCGACTTTTAGCCTTACAAATAGCTAAGAAAAGAGCGTGTGAGTTTTTCATGTTGAAATATGGACTTATTTCATGCCAAAAATTTAGTGTAGTGACTATTGCCATGCCACCAAATGTACTTTTTTTGGTAAGCACAAGCTGCAAAGTCCGACTGGGAATTTTATATGTGCCTCTCTCTCTCTCTCTCTCTCGACTTAGCTTCGACTACCCCTTTTCCTACCAAGGCTGCGAACTTCAAAAATTTTGAACTCTTTGTAGAGAACAATCCCAAGACAAAAACATCCGACAAGAACTTTTTGATTTTCAAACTAGCAAGCAATAGCCCGCACGAGGTCATTAGTTTGCATACAACTGTAAGAGGTTGACTCAAACAACACCACAATAGAGGCTGGTCCTCCCGGTGGTATCTTTAATAGACTTGGGTCATTGCTATCTTCTGCTATCAGCTGCTGTTTTCTGTTTCGGAAGTGCTATAACTGGTAGGGAATTCCAAGACAACATAAGTGCAAAAAACGAACACCACAAAAAAACTCCAAGTATTAGTGAGTCAGATTTTCTCTCTTTTAGCTTTGAACTTGCTCTCGGTCTCTGGCTCTTTCGCTTTGACATAGGAACTCCGTACTTACTTCAATCTCGAATCGGGATCCTGTGATTGAGCTTTTTCAGATTAATATAAAAATTTCAGATTGTTGTTGTTCATCATACTTTCATCCAACCCCAACAAAATCGGCTCTCAAGCAATGCCCTTTCAGGAGAAGTTACTTAACGCTGTCGAGCTTAGATTCAATTACAAACTAAGCCACCGGTTATACCTTTTGACACTCTCTCCAGATCATGTTTTAAAAGGTAAAATAAGTGAAATTAACCTTTTCTTCTTTGGGAATGTTTTTCAACCCCCATTTGGGCTACGCCTCTGCGTTGATACTTATCTAAACATGCATATCAAGCTAGCTTTGCTTCATGAAGCAGCAGGCTGTTAATGTCTGGCTGAATGCTCTGAGCATTTTGCTGGCACACAAAAACGGAGACTTTCCCTTTTTACTTGATTTTTGGTCCTTTGGATTATTTGCTCATCGATCAATTTACAGCACTTTCGCTTTCGCACTCTGTTGATTTTTTTTTTTCTCCTTTTGCCAGTAATTGATGACAGACTGCAGCAATTAGCGCTAGCTGCAATCGAAGACAAACAAATTGAAAGCTTTTCAAACAGCGGACGAGTTCAATAGACTTGTCTTTGAACTTTTATCCCTGTCCTGGCTAAGAGCATGTCAGACATCATATCTCGCAAGTGAAAGTACATTTTTGTTTTGGGCCATTGTCATTATGGAAAATTGCAGGCGGCAGCTTGTCAGCCATCAGCCATGGATATTGATATACATTCCCTTCCTCAGTTTCTGGGCAGCGAGTGTGACTGGCTGCCATTTTGTGTGTCAATCCCCAAATCCAACATAATAATATGCCACTGTCATATTCTATTTCAGGAGCACACAATTCCTTGTGGAGGAGGCCCATCATTAAAATATGATTTATTGTGGCCAGCATTTGGTTAGCTGGTGTCTTGCTTGACTTTTTAGTGTCCTGAGCTCTCCTTTAGGGGGCAAAAGATTGAGTTTATCTGCTTGGATTTGCATGGTAATAGGCGAAAACTTGCTTACTTTGGGGAGTTGGAAATGGTTGAATTTAAATTAATTTAAACCTGTTAACAATTAAAGTTGTAATCTTAGGCGAGTCATGCAGATAATTATCCTATTTAAATAGGTATATAAAGATTGGAGAGACTCTGAATGTTATGTTTGCTAAAAGTAGCAAGACTTCAATTACACCCAAAGTAAGTAGGTTGTCTTGACAGATATTTAGAAGTTGTGATACAAATAGTTTAATTTCACTTTTTCTTCAGCTTTATTTCAGTAGAATTCTTTTCTTTAGCGTGTTTTGTAAAAGAGAGCGTTATGTTGGGCTTCCATAATTCTACAGTATGTTTCGATTCATTTGACATTTGATTATTTATTTTTTATTATTTGTAATAATTACAACGTGTGTATAAAAACATATCACCTTGACTAGTCCTTTTAGAGTGGGCAAACTTCGTTCAGCATCCCAGTTGAAGCCCCTAAGTGCGAAGAGAAGAACCGACTCCAGTATATCTACCGCTATACCGTTAAAATTAATGTTACAAGTATGAAATGAAACAGCAAACGGAAGATGGGAATTTGGTTAGTAAAAATGCCTTTGTCGTCAGTAGCAGAATTGTGAAAATAAAATTGAATTTGAAAAAAATGGCGGCCCTTCAAAAAACGATAAATCGATTTTTGACCATTTATTTTGCAGTCCAGTGTACATAAAAATAGTAAAAACTTTTTTTCTCAAAGATTGAGGTAGGGACGGTGACCACGTTATTTTTTACATCATTAAAATCGATTCGGTAGAACTTGAGAAAACGTGGGCACCATTTTGAAAAAACGTGGTTTCGGGAAAAAACGCGTTCAAAGTTTGAAGTAATGAAAAAAATACTTGTATTTTGTGAACAAATTGCTCGTCAAAAGGCTATATCTTCTAAAGTATTTCGAATTTTGAAAATCCTTTTGGGATAATACTTTTGAATATCTAAGCTAAAAAAATAAAAAAAATAAATAAAAATTTTCTAAACCAGAAGAGAGCCTTAAATCAAACTTAAGGAAGTGCTTGTAAGATACTACGTGAGTGTGAATGATCTGCGTTGGTCTACACACAACGCATCTCATATGGCTCCCACGGCTAATACTCTTTTTTATGAGAGTAGCGTCGAAGCGACGATGACAAACAGTGATGCCAATATTTTTCCGAATAAAAAGGAAAGATTGAAAAAAATCAGGAAAAAAGGATGAAAAAACTTAAAAAAGGCTGGAAAAAGGACAAAAAGTTGTATTTTGTGTGTAGTGTGGTTTTCTTGGCATATTTAGCGAGCAATAGAGCCTGTCGGGTAAAAAAAATAAAGTGTATATATTTATTTCAAATTTTGAGGCATCTTTAATGACTTCTACATCGGCCAGTTTTCTGTCCTAGCATAGCATTTAACGTCTCCACATGTAGCCGATTTCTGGTTTTGGTTTTAACCAAATTTGCTTAGCTAAATACCCTCTCCACTTCCGCATTCGACCATGGTAACGAAAGCTGAGTCAGGGTGAAAGACACCACGTCCGGAAAGGGGTTGTTACCTGCGCTGTCCCGATAATTTTTTACTTCGGAGCAAAATTTTTAAGTATTTCCATCATTTCTCCATTTTAGTTGGTGGATGTTGGCATATTAAGCAACTATTTTGACAAAAATTATATATATATTAAATTACTTAACTTTATCACAAAATCCGTACAGTAATGTCGAATGGTATTCTCTGCAGAATGATATATCTTTCTTTTAACATTGTCAGGTTAGATTCGAATTCGTATACGAGTGGGATATATCCCAAATACAATTCCCGTTTTAAAATCATCTTCAAGAACATCACCTTAAATGTCTGATGGGATTATTTGTTATTTGAGACAGTTAATGCTCAGAATCAAATCACCCAGTAATTTGGTTGGGCAAAATTTGTTTCGTGAATAACTTTGGTGTTTACTCTTAGATTTCAATGTGCAAATCTGAAACAAACTCGATCAGGCTACGGTATCCACCTATGTTCTTGCAAAAATTCTCTATCTCTTATAGTCTCTGAGATCGACGCGTTCATTCAGATAGACGGACAGAAGGACAGACGGACATGGCTAAATCGACTCGGTTGTTGATGCTGATCAAGAATATATATACTTTATAGGGTCGGAAATGTTTCCTTCTCCCTGTTCACATACATTTGCACTACTTCACGATCCCCTTTTACCCATTTTTAATGGGTACAGAGTATAAAAAGTCCAGTTCTGGATAAAAAAGGGATAGAATTCCGTGGGGGTGTTTTAAAAATCTTTTCCGGCTGAAGCAGTTAAAAACAGCTTAGAAAAAAGGAATTGATCGGGGATGCGGCACAGGCCTACTCCCTATTGCCCAGCTACGCACCACCCAGGGACCATTCGGGGAGCGAATCTTCTTTTGCGATGGCGAGTTTTTCCCTAGAAAGTCGTCTGTTGACAGTGTCGTAACGGTGACAATTCTATTAGGGCCAGTGTTGGGTTGCTCTAACGGCTTCATGACAGTAGCTGCAATTTGTTGCACAAGAACTGTGGCTTGCTGTAATGAGCCGTTGGAGTTGTAGTTATATCGATAGTAACCTCGCGTAGAGGCCGTTGCTTCGATTGGGGGTGAGGTTGTTTCTCGTCAAGCCGGTAGTTTTTCCTCTTGATAAGATCGTTGCTTCGGGCATTGTAGTAGGGTTATCCATATTTCTCAAAATATCAATATCGATAATATCAAAAATCTAAATTTTTAATATACCACTTAAATCATCGATTTATCGATAATATCGTTATTTTCTAAAGCTTAAAACAATGGAAAGTTTATTTAAGATCGTCTACAACATATGACCATTGCTAGTGGCCGTTTGATTGGAAGTCCTTTAAGATATAAGCGACTTAGTTTCTGAAATAATTTTATCTATTCACTGTGGTGCTTTTATGCGGCATACCCATCCTACCTTAGCCCATAGTTCTCCACGAATCGAACATGTAAATTATCTTTATAGTTACAGTTATTCTTTAATTTCAAAGTGCTCCTTAAAATCCATTTTTTTGGTCTAAAGAAACGACTCACATGAACAATGTCAATGTGACCATAGCAATTTATTTTATATATCGCTTACAAAAATATGAATTATATCCTATATCGGCCTAAAGAATATCGTATCGGAATAACCCTTATCGTCCAACTAAAATATCGACATATCGGGCAAAAAAGTTTTGTGAGGTGGGGCCGAGCGCTCCCTATTAGCAAAGAACTCGGAGAGCCATCACAGGACTCTCTGGCCAACTCCGACTACAAGCTCGTCGCATGGGAAAAGGTGGGAAGGTGGAGACCGGACTCGGTGGGTGAGAGCACGAGCCGGAGCGGGCGTCAAGAGTGTGGGGCTGGCGTTGTCCTGATGGAAGATCGGCCTCGGATAAAATATTGCCAACCTTCTACATAGTGTACACCGAGTAGAGCCAACGTTGTTTAGTCGGCGAATAGTTTTTGGTGTCGAGTTCCTGATTCAAAAAACATGTAGCATGTGCTGATCAGTATCCGAGCCCCAACATATATGTTGACAACTAGTCATGTTGTTCGCCACGATCATATGTGATGGTGCTGGGAAGTCCGTGGAGTGACGCAGTGTTTTGGTTTGGTGTGACCGCAGTGGGCTAGCGATTTTGTGTGTGCGGACCAGGATCACTAGCAGGCAGGTTGAGGTGACTGCGTCATCGTTGTCATTATCGAATGATCCGTCACGTGAGGAGCTGGCGGTTGTTGGCTGTTCCGCAGCACCCTCGAATGTGCGTGTCGAGAGCCACTTTAATGATTAATTGTCAATTGACAGATCTCTTCACTTATACGGACGGACAGACAGAAGGACACGGCTATGTCGACTCGTCTGTTGATGCTGATCAAGATTATACATACTTTATACGTTCGGAAATGATTCCTTCTCCCTGTTACATACTTTTGCACAAACTTAGTATTTCCCAAGAACCTTTTGTTCTAAACCTGTTTTGCGTACGAAACATATGACCTTCATTATCCTAAATATGCCAAATCGATTTGAGCCTAATTCTCGATCCTTTTTGTGCAATCTTAATCGGGGGTGTCACAGAAATCTCTAGAGATTTTGACCTAAGTTGGTTTGCAAATCGCTCGAAAAATCAGTCTTTGTCCCAGAACTTCAAGAGATTTCATTTTCTTATTTGAAAATCTAGTTAGAACAGAAACTGTTCCAATTAAAGTTCCATCGCTAAAAACAGGGCTGCATCTCTCGCAAAAAAATTTCCCTAATTTTAGTTTTGGATTAATTTGATAATCAACTGAAATTTTTTTGATTGTGATAAATGATTTATGACGCATTTTTAAATTATAGTTCAAATTTAATTCATATTCTCCATAAATAAAATTAAAAATTTAAATATTTTGTTGGCGCCAAACATGACTTGCTAGCCCTTATTGAAACGCAAACTTCAATGTTTAAACTAGTTCAATAATTTATTCATTTTATGCAACCTATTCAGAAAAATAATTTTGTTTAGAGTTGCAAAATTAGTTTTGCTTGTCAAAATTGTTTGGGTGGTGAATTTTGCGAAATCTCCGAACAAAACACGAGAGATTTAACACCAACCGAAAGAGATTTCTGGACACCGAGAATTGGTTTTGGGTTGGAATTTGGTTGAAAGAGATTTCTGTGACACCTCCGAATGTGACCATTTAGATTAGGTTAATTAAAATTAGTTTTAAGACTTCAATTCGATTATAATAATTCTATTTATTAAGTTACCAATGTAATAGATTAGTAATAATTTAAGACCAAATCGATCCGTTTACCTAATCAAATTTTGCACAAATGTTTTCAGATTAAAATAGTTGCTTTCAGGTGTTTCAGTTTGCATTTTCATAAACTTTAACTAATTTATCTTCATTTTTCTCTTCTCTTTGCCCACCCACTTCAAACAGGTCAATCCAGCTGCAGATGTCACCCCTGAATCCATGTTAGTTGATGACAATTCACTGGACCTGTCGGTCTCACCACCCAGTTTGGACAATTATAGCCTACCCTTGCAGTGTCAGACCAGCACGGCGGCTGTGTTGCGCAACTATCGTCATAATCCTTTGATAAGCGGCACCAATTTCCAATTGTCGCCCGTTTTCAATGCCGCCGATGATGCTGGCTCCGTGACCTCTTTAGATGATTCCATGCCGCCGGGTCTGACAGCCTGCGATACAGATGCCTCCAGTGACAGTGGAATTGACGATGGTGTCTCGCCTATGAAGCAGCCACTGAAGCTGAACGACAACACCAGTGAGCCGGCTGATGCTGATTTGCCGCCCGCTCCGCCACCACTCGCCGAACAACAACCGGACAAATCTTGCATGGAGGAGGAATCGGAAATCGAGGCCGGCAGCAATGCCACCAGCAGAAAGACCTCCATTTCCTTTCTGGACAGCAGTAATCCCTTGCTGCGCGATCAAGATTGGATGGATCTGTGCAATGATGACTACAACATGAATGGCGGCGGTTTTGAGTTCAATGAGAATCAATTGGATCAGGTGCTGGGCTGGCCAGCGGAGATTGCCTGAATGCCGCCTTACAGTTTTGCATGCACTGCATTTCTAAACGCGAAAAACATTGAAATTGAAGACCAAAAGATTGATTGAAGCTAACCCCCGCAACACAAACAGGAAAGGTTTAACATTTATTTTGAATAGGTTTTTTATAGCCACTTTAACTGCCTAGAACAGAAGAATATATACGTGTTTGTATGTGTGTATGTAAGAAACTTAGTCTTAATCAAAATCTAAAAAGAAAAACTAAAAAAAAAAAAATAATTAAAACGGAAAAATGTTGACAGTTTTTGTGCCAATGTTTAAATTTTAGGTGACGGTTGTACCAAATTTCAAACGCAAAAACTGTGAACAGAAAAAAAAAATTTTTCGAAAATCGTTTAAAAAATATATAAAAAAAAAACTTAGACTTAAGTCAGCAAATTGTCATGTTTTCATGTGCTAACTAAATTTAACTTCATAATTTCAATTAATTCATTTGAATTTAATTTGCTTTTTTTCAAACTTTTTGCATTTTTTACTATAAATTAACTTGTTTTCCATTTATTTGTTTGATTTTGTTTTTGCAATTCTTGGTGTAAAATTAGTTTTATCAATTTGTAGTCAATAAGAAATCGTCTGTTTAATGTTTTTCCAATCTAAATTCAATGTTTTTCAATTTTTTGGTAAAAAAAAAAATAAAAATAAATTAATTATCGTATCATTTCGATTAAAGTTGCATGCAGAATAAATGCCTGGAATTTTTTGGATTTGGGCTTAAGAGCGGCTGCGGGAAGCTTCAGTTGTTTCAGAATGCTTGGATGCCCCCAAAGAGTACCTAAATAGGTTGAGCAAATGGGCTGTTAGATGTCACACTGGACAGAAGTCTGATTTTTGGGCATCATTTCAAGGCAATAGTTCAGTCATTGGCCACCAAGCAGCAAGAAGTGGCTTCTAAGCCCCAAGAACAACTTGTCACTCTGGAACAAGGTCCTGATATAGAAGTTATGGAGGTATGGCCTACAGGTATATGGCAACGCACAATGGTTTTGTTAAGATATTGACCCCAAAATTGGTTTGTATTTATTTTGGACCCCAAAGACGACTAGCAAAGTTTCACTCAATTTAGATCAATATTTTATGCACTCTGTCAAAGGGTCTAGCCCGATAAGGGAAGGGGTGCGGCCTAAAGTCTGGGATTTGCAAATTTCCATTATAGTAGGATAGATTACTTCAAAACAATTTGATCTGACCCAATGTTGGGTCATTTTGATGCCTTTTCCTTGAGAAATCCTCAAAAGTCCTTTTTTATAAGCTTTTTTAAAAAACTAATAACTCGGGAACCAGAGTAGCTAGAGACATGAAATAAATTGCTAGTGATAAAAAATTAATCACAGTTTCCAAAAATTTGGAAATAAAAAAAATTTTTTTTAATTAAAAAAAAAATAAATAAATGGTTTTGGCAGTTCGATTTGGACCGCCACCTTAAAACTTTTCGTGGAATTCCTCCAAACTTAAAGCCAATTGCCTGAAAGTTAAAAAAAAGTCGAATATTCGCTTCATAAAGAAAAATTCAAAAATATATACATATACAAAAATTATTAATAAACTCTGATTAAAACTTTATTTATATCAATTAATTTTATTAAATAAATTAAAACGATAGAATATTAATAAAAGATAAACGATTAACTTTAAACTTAAATAAGACCGACTTGGACTCTTCTCCTTGCTTCTATTATAGTCTCCGCCGATTCTGACAATGATTCCGAATTTGATTTCGAAGAAAAAGATAAAATATTTGCAAATCGAAAGGACAAATGGTTGTGATTCCAATACAAGCGCGTTGCCAAGCGTAGGCAAAAGCAAACATATATTCCCGAAAGGAACCGTTGCTGCTCAGGGCATTTAATTGGAAACATTTTTTTTGAAGACGAGCTTCAATATCTTGAAGTAAAAGACTATAAAACAGCAATGGGATGAGATCGAAGTGTTTTTTCAACATCTTTCCGTTAGCAGCCTTTCATTGTTTGAAAAAATAAGAAAACATTTAATTATATTTAATTTTAATTAATAAACAAATTGTTGAATTAACAGGACTATGCTGGGAAAATATAAGAATATTGGAACGTGAGTTATCTTCATTAAGAATTTGCTTAAACTAAAAACCGGTGTTTCCAACCAACTGACGACTTCAGTCACAATTTACATCACAATCTGGACAACAAATATCTAAGCAAAGTTGGTGATCTATGCAGAATCGCTGGGTATCTCAACAACAGGTTTGTAAAGAGGTTGAACTCAGATAAAGAATTAGGAAGAATGGCTCCAAATACTTTGTCTGAAGAAGTTGAGAAAGAGCGTTATAACCGAAGAAGAAGTTTATTAAGTCCATTGAATACATCATCACTTTTAGAATTTCCAAGACTCACGGAAGACGAGCTAAAGGTATTATATTCTAACAAGGGATCTACAAAAACATATTAACAGCAAGTCCTTCTGTGTCTATGTCAATTTTATTTCAAATAATAATAGCATAGATGGCGTACAACGTTATTGCTGTTGTTGTCCCAACGGAAAGAGGACTGTTGGCTGTTGTTCTCATGCTGCAAGTGTGATTTATTACTTACGCATTATCCGTCCAGCAGCAAAATTATCAAGAATTTTTGAGTCGGATGAAGCGAATGTTGTCATAAACGAAAATAGTGAAGATGACGAGTAAAATAAAATAAGCGAAAAAAATTTTTTGAATTTTTCTTTAATAAGCGTATTTTCGATTTTTTTAAACTTTCAAATCCATCAGATTTGATGCAATCCATCAGATTATATTTTTCTTTTTAATTATAGCAAAAAATTATATTTTGAATTTTTCTTCTTTTGATTTTTTGCAAACTTTCAGGTAATTTGCCTTAAGGTTAGAGAAAATTCCATGAAAAGTTTTAAACCAAAACCTAAACATTTAAATTTTCTTTAAATTATACCAAAAAATGTTTCCAGTGTATGTCACAAATTTTTCAATTTTCGAAAACCTTAATCAATTCTCTATCACTAGCAATTCATTTCACGTCTCTTGCTACTCTGGCTCCCGAGTTATTACTTTTAAACAAAAGCTTATAAAAACGACTTTTGAGGATAACTGGGCCAAATCAGTTTGTTTTGAAGTAATCTATCCTACTATAAGGGAAATTTCAAAATCCCAGACTTTAGGCCGCACCCCTTTCCTTATCGTGCTAGATCCTTTGCTCCAACTTTGTTGATTCTTTTGCTACTGAGCTGAAATTTGGTTTGTACTCGTATTTTTAGCTTTTAATTCAACTTACAAAATGTATAAGCCGTCAGCCTGATCCTCTCATCATCCTCAAGCTAGTACTACACACGGCTGCCAATCTCGTCGCAATATACCGCATCGTTCCCAGCATAAAAACGTCGGAGTCGCAGATTTTCAGTGTTTCACACAGAGTTTAATCGCGTACCTCTTGCCGGCTAGCACCACTCACAGACACACGACGCCCGAAAATGCCTGTCCTGTCTCCCCAGGTGGTCGGAGTCAACTGACCAGCCGCTCGTTCGTTAGCTAGGAACGCCCTCTACCGAATCCAGTCGGAGCGCGCACGCTCCGAAGTACAGTCGCGGCAGAAGAAAATCAGTCCTATTACTTTCCCGACAAATCCTGTACATTTTGGTAAACTCCTTAGGCTTTAAATTTTATTATTAATTACACCAGCTTACAAATAATAAAAATTTTACGATCCCGAACATTTGCTAGCAATTCCTTATGTAAATCCCTCCGCTGAGTCCAAAAATTTATTCCGCAATTTTTTTGTGTGGCCGAGAAATCGCGGAAATGTTATTTCTTCTTATTGGGAAATAAGTTCCTTTAGCAAAATGTGTAGATATTCTGTATCGGCTTATTAATTATGAAAAAGATAATGTTTTCTTGGAAGGTAATTGAACGCTTTATTACTTCGGCATTTGCATTAAATTTATTATTTAAAAATATCTAGATTTTAAGTGCGATTTTTCACCTCGAAAAATAGTGTAATGATTATCTATTATTAAAAATACAACGCCTCATAATTCACTAAAATCCGTTCATGAATATAAAAGATAATTACATTTAAGTAAAAATGCACGATTTCAAGTTCATGCTAATTGACTTGCTTCATTGTTTGTCAAAGGAGTCATAGTTAACATTCAAACTATGCTATTTAAGGGCTACTATGACCTGGCAAATTTATTTTGTACCTGGTTAGGTTTGTGATGGACTTAGGTTGAAAAATGCGTGTAAGACATCAAATTGAATGCAAAAATTATCCAAATAAAATTGTTCTGAGTTATAGCTAATCGCTGATATTTTTGATATTCCCCTAATAATGTTTGTAAGTTTTGATTGTGTGTCCTATGTACATGTAGAATTTAGTCTATCCATATTCATCAAAACCGAACTGTTAAAAGCCCAACGAGCTTAAAGCTCTGCACAGCTCGAATATGTATGTAGATCTCATGTAGATAAAATGTAGACAACACTTTAAAGATTCACGCCGAGAAGTATGCAGTGAAAAAGTCAGAAAAGGGCAGTGCTGACAATTTGGCTATTGTTTCGTTTAATGGCATTCAAATTAGGGTTGGAAATTTTAGTTAATTTTAATAACCTAGTTCATTAGTTCATTTTTTGAACTGCCTCGGACTTAGCTTTATTTGGCCGACACTTAACAATTCAAAGAAATTTTCGGCTCCCAAGAGCAGATCCACCTTAGCAGGCTTATGGAACAGAGGGTCAGAAAATTCGATGGTAGCTGTCACTGCGAAGAATGACCTATTTGGTCTGGTTGATACGAAAACGAATGCAAAATTCAAAACTTCACTGGTTCGAGAGTGAACTGAAGTATGCACCTGTTGTTTTATTGCAGCGGTATTTTCTCCAAGCTTTACAATATTTAGTAAAGCATTTTTACGACATAGACGAAGACGCTGTGCCAATTCCTCTGATATAAAATTGATTTGAGAGCCAGAGTCTAGAATTGCACGTGCAGGTTGAAGTTGACCAAATCTATTCTTTAGCTTAACAAAGCTGTAGCCAAGATTACATGACCCATGCTCAACACATGACTTACATAAGCCTGTTGCTGTAAAGCATGCTCAGTGGTATGAGGCCTTTCCACATCATATCTTTGTAGTAATGTTCATATCTGTGGCAATAAGGAAAAACAGCACAAGTGTGTTTTTCCTACTTTTCGGGAGAGCAATTATTAACTTTAAATGACTTCTTCTTCAGACTTATGATTTTTAGATTTACTGTTGTATCTTTGTAACCACTTATCCGATTGGCGTGAAATTTTGCCACAATATATTTAGAATTAATACTGAAGAAGCCTTTGGTATTAAAATCTCAATTTTCAAATAGCTCGAGTTGTTCTGTTTTTCCTTTTTGCCACAGATATGATAAGGATTGGAACACTTTCGACATTTCGTTCTTTTACATTTTGCCACTGTAAGTCCTGGTTTCGAACAGTGAACGCTCGCAAACCGACGCTACTACGGGCTCAGTAGGGAGTTCAAGAGCAGAGACCTCAAGCGAAGAACAAAACGAGAGCGTAAGGTAAAGTCGGCTCTAACCGACTTCGATATACCCGGTACTCCTGAAAAAACATGTTTAACAGTGTTCCTGCGTTCCTCAGTGTGACCATCCGAAAAGTATGCCACATTTTTTTTAGGGTGGGAGGGGTTAGGTAGCGGGGGGGGCTTGGTTTACTTTTTTGCTTGAGAACCGTTCGTCCGATTGCATTGGCAAATCGATTCATTTTGCTAATTACTAACTATCTCTAGAAGGTACGAATCCTCAATCTTTAAAACTGTAGGAGATATAACGTTTTTTCCAAATTACGGAGGCGGGAGGGGGCGTGGCCAAATTTTTAAACAAACTTGATCTGCGTGCAGATAAAATTTTCATTTGTCCCATACATGTCAAACCTCTATCTCTTACCATCTCTGAGATCAAGGTGTTCATACAGACAGACGGACGGACGGACCGACGGACAAGTCTATATCGACTCGGCTGTTGATCAAGAATATATACACAGAGGGAAAAATTCACTGAAATTTTAATATTTACACTTTGAATTTAATATTTTCACCATTGATTTAGCGTTAAATATGGGCATTTCCAAAAAAAGGTCCACCTGGGCCAAAAAAATTAAAGTAAAAAGTAAAGTAAAAAACACTATATTTGATCGAATTTTCATTGGGAAACAATCAAATTAAACTAACGTACGCTTATCTTACATTTACTTATAACCCAATTGGATATATTCGGTTTCACAGCCGTGCTAGCGCGATTTTTCTTATTTTGACATTAAATTTGCTTAATTTTTTTGGAAAAAGTGACTATAGTTTACATGTACTTTCGCTATCTAAAATCTTTCTGATGGTACAAAGGGCTATACAAGAATGCATAAGAAACCATGAGAAACTATGCCAATGCAATTAACTGCAAGTTTTTGCATCGCATTATAGCAAAAACCACATAAATATGATGATGGAAGAAATGTCACGTTCGACATGTCACGTATCGACAGAGATAAAAATTTTTTTACAAAAAATGTACTCAAAATTTTTAAATCAAATAATATACATTTCAAAGAACTATTCATTCATAAGATTTTAAGATTATTTGGGCTTAGTTATTGTGCTAGGTTTCGCTAAACTTTGTCTTTATATAGCTACTCGCGAAAACCACTTCTGTTTTTGTCACGTTCGAATAGCTTCCAATTTTGTCATTATTTTGGAAACCGAATTTCATTTGATATACACTTTAACACTAATTAAAGTGCTCTTAAGAGCTGTATTATACAGTAAAAACCGAATTAAAAATTCGATTTAATTTGACTTTTTTCGTTTTCAATTTGTACGACGGTCACGGTTCGACAGAATGGAATTGCCCATATGGTATTCGTAAATATAAAGTGTGTTACACTTTAATTTTTTTTTAATATGAAAAATGTTTGATTTAAATATGAAATTTTTTTATTTAAATATAAAAATATTAAAATTTTGTTTGTTTTATTATCTTTGTATATCTATTTGTTTTGTTCTGAATCAAGAGCGGGAGCCATTGGAGCCACTTCTAACCAGTTGGGCTCTGAAAAGCAAGAATTTATAATAGAGATTAAATTTAAAAATGTTTACTTACTGTGGGATTCGAACTCGGAGCCATTGGTCTTGAACACAACTGGAATGCTGTCTCTCTCTACCGGTTGAGCTATTCCCCGCGCAGATGGCAAAGCGTCTAGTACAATACTTGTATAGAATTGAATTTACCATCTGCCTAAAATCATGAGACCACTTGTAATTCTCAAGTTCGAATTCCGCAGATTATTCATTTATAAGGGACAAAGAAAATTTGGTCATTAAATGTGTTTATATTTAAATCAAAGAGCAAATTAGATGATTTTAATACGAAAATTGCATAGTAAAATTAAATATGGTTATATTTGTTTTTACTATGCCATTTTTCTCTGAGTGTATACTTTATATGGTCGGAAATGATTCCTTCTGCCTGTTACATACATTTGCACGACTTTAGTTTACCCTTTTTACTCTACGAGTAACGGGTATAAATAGCGCTATACAAGTCGCTTATCATCCCAGTCCTGCAATACGGCGCAGAAGCATGGGCAATATCATCACAGCAGTGGTCATTTTGATGGCCTGTGTTATCGGTTAAACGTCTTTTGAAAAATTAGAATATAATTCTAAAAATTACTTTACTCTATAAACTTGCAGAAAATGACGGGGCACCCGTGAAAATAAAAATAATAATTTATTTTTGGGACACCCTAATGTACCTGTACAGTGTACACTAGGGTGGACGCCGATAAAATAGTTAACTGATACCATCTTAGACGATTACTTTTAGAGTGTACTTAATAAATTAAAAAATCAAAAAATTTTAGATCATGTTTTAAACTCTGCAACACTTATAATTAATTTGTCAACAAACTCACCGTATCTATTCAAAAGTTTCAAATTTAAATAATTACAACAAATATATAATCAATTATTTTTGATCGGAAAAACTAAGATGCGAGCCGGTATTTCCAATGAAGAGATGTTTTTATCCACGCTCTTATATTACTAAATTTTTAAGATCCATTCCAGAAAGTGCGATTAGTGTGGCTTGCAGGTTGGAGTCGCGATTGTCCACGAGCGGGTTTCCAACAAGGCCATGTCCGATAACGCACGGCCTCTAGCAGATACTACCACATAATGTGAAACCACTTTATAGACTTCTTACTGTGGGGACGGCTGAACTCAAGAGAACGCTCCGAATAAATTATTAAATTATAAAGAGAGATGAGCCCAAAATAAAATTAAGAATAAGACTATACCGAAAGAAGTCGCATTTTTTTAAATTTAAATTTTAAATTCCAGTAATCTCTTTTCATATATTTTTTTTTATACTTTGTCAAATTTATACTTCAAAACCAAGTACGCCAACTACTTAAAATAAACACGAAGAAAGTACGTATGTATAAAATTATAATAGTATAAACTAAACTAATTATTTTTTTTTCTCAAACATTTTTTTTGTTATGTATTTTTTAGACGAAAACGCATCGTTTAAGAGGGTATCAGTATGGCCTTACATTTTTACATACATAAAATGTCCGACCTAGTGTATACATTTAGGTTTTTCTGTTTCTCTTGAACGAAATCATGAAGCAAACCTGAGAAATAAAAATTCTTTGGAATCTGAACCGGACTGTACTTACTCCTTTTCGCTCAAAATATGAACCGAAATCGCTTAATAGGATGCTAAACGATATACTCTACCTCTACTTTCTGTATTTTCGGGTTCACATTCTCAACATTAAAGTGCTCATACATTCTATGCCAAAAACGTTTCTTAAGGTTGCTTTAATTTATGGCAAAACCCTTTCGATCCCCGTCCCGCTCCACAAAAAAAGTAAGAAATTAATTTTAAATAATATACTTTTTTATTTTCATTTTCATTTACAAAAACAAACAGGGGTTTCTGGGTCGCTGAACTCATTTCTTAGCCCAGCGTGGAAGTTGACAATTTTTGGACTATTTACACCTGATTATTGCATAACAAGGTAAGGAATTGTGTGTGTGAGTGTGTGTGTGCTTATGTGAATGTGTGTTTAAATGCTGCAAAACTTATGGACTAAATGCTAAATAAAATAGCTAAACTACTAAAAACTACGAAAATTGTACAATGAAATTTGATTTTTAAATATTTTACTTTCGCGTGCTCTTGCACCAAATGGCAATACGAAATGTGTTTGTGTGTGTGTGTGTTTGTGAGAGTGATGTGTGTGTTTGAGCGACTACATAGCCACACCATTATAGTGCTGATACATTTCATCCCAAAACTTTTGACGTTCCGATTCGGGATTTGTTTTCATGGCCATTGTGGCTGTGACATCCAAATAGTTGAGACTATTCATGACATTGGCAGGATCAATGGGTGACCATTTTGTGGTCACATATGGATCCTCCGTATCAGGAGGGATTGCTAGAAGAGAGAAATTGTAAAGAGAAAGGAATCTTCTAGTGGCCAAACAAAACACTCACCCATATTTGGCAAAATTTGTCCACATGCGCACCATACGATTCTTGACCTGCACCTCCATTGATTTAGGATCCAGACTCAAATTGAAGAAGCCAAATTTGAACAGATAGCCCAGCTCATCGCCATGACATACACCCGGTCGGGGAATGCCCAACATGCGTTTGTACAGGCCCAAAGCTCCATCGAAGGCAAAACGATACATATAGATGGGAGCACTACCATATTTGGCATGATTACGGGCTGTGCGGCGGCTGCCCTGCAGGAACATGAGATCGGTAAGGAGCTGAAGGGAGAAAAGGTGATAAAATGAGGTCAATTGGTTAAATTTGCTCATTAATGGTAAAGCTTGAGCTTTGATTTTTGCTTTGATTTCGTTGTTTGAACCCACCGCTATCATCTCATCGACAGACTCGATGCCCACATGCTTATTTCCCAGATAGAAGGAACGTATCTCACGTGTAACTCTATCATGCTCATGCGTCACATTAAGATCCTGCGGCACCAGACGTCCAAAGTCATTCTCAATGATCTGCAACTGCTGCGGACTCTGCGTAATCCTTGGAAGAAACAGAAGCGCATACAATTAATCTGTAAGTTTGCTAACCATTCAAGGTAATCACTTTAATAAAGAGCATGGCCTCGTGTGTGTTGTAGCCCGTCATGTAAGCCACCTCGCCGTTAAAGTTCTGCGTCTTATACATCTCGCTGGGCTGCTCGGTAAGGAAGGGCTGTTCATAGAATTGCTCCTCCCGAGAGTCCTGGTTCCAGTATCCCTCCACCACTGGCACAAAAGGCAAGCCAATATTATTGCGCTGATCCTCTGCCGTTAGTGTTGTGGGTTGCGCATCCACCAGTTTCATGGCGGTACCCGACGCAAAAAGTCCAAAATCTCTTCCGTCTTATTGGCACCCACATAGCCCAGATTGGCAGCCAAACGTGCCGCCCGTAATCCAGAACTCTCCGCCATGGACCAGGGGTTCAAAGCAGAGCCGCTCTGTGAGATGGCACGATGGAACAGACCCTTGGCCAGGGGCGACAGCATCAGCAATTGTACAGAGGAAGCGCCAGCGGATTCCCCAAAAACGGTCACCTGTGCGGGATCACCACCAAAGGCCGCTATATTGTCGCGAACCCACTTGAGGGCCAACACCTGATCCTTGAGGCCCTGATTGCCGGGAGCATCGGGTCCAGCTGTTAGGAAACCCAAGGGACCCAGCCTATAGTTGAGAGTCACCAGTACAATGTCCTCGGCCACCAAATAGTCGGGTCCATAGAGAAAGGAATTGCCAGAGCCGAAGGAGAAGCCACCGCCATGTAGCCAAACCATCACCGGCAGGTTGGGTGGGTTACTGAAATGCAGACAAATGGTTTAAGCTAGGACTCCAAGAAAACACCTTGACAGATACACACCTATCCTCTGAGGGCATGCGGGTGGTGAATACATTGATAAACAGACAATCCTCATCGCCTTTGAAGGTGTCCAGTATCATGTTCTTGTGCGGACAACTGTGACCCTCTCTGGATGCATCTCTGATGCCCGTCCAGGGTTTTTCCGGTTCAGCGGCACGAAATCTAACAAAATTATATTGTTGTAAGTAAAATATTTGAGCTTTGGTCGTACCCAGTAAAAGAATCATTAAATGTACCAACATCTTATATCCACTTTTCTTAGATCAAAAATTAGAAGCTAAAATCAGTTGGTAATTGAACTAACCAAAGAAGTTGAAGTTTACGGCATATTTGTTAATAAAGCTGTGGTATTGTGGTAGAGTGTAATTTAATTCCAGCTTTGAACTTTCTCGTTCCCCAGATCCCTCCACTATCCCTGACAGATTTTCACCAGCTCCCACCAGATTGCCACCAGATCACTACCAGATCCTCACCAGATCCCTACCAGATCCGCACTAGATCCGCACCAGATCCCCACCAGCTCAGCACCAAATCCCCGCCAGATGGGAGAGTGGGATCAGGTTTTGTTTTTCGAACATAACTTCTGCCAAAAATCAATATTTTTCGTTCTGTAAATTTTATATTTTGGGTAAAAGATGCACAAAACTTTCCTCATCACTAATTTTAAAAAAATAAATTTTGGTTTTTTACTTCATATTGAAAAATAGTGATTTTTTGACATTTCGAAATTTGTGGGGGTTGTGAGCACCCCATCTAAAAGTTCAAGATTCGTGTTTTTAAGCCATTATTTTTATTAAATGAAAAATGAACAATTTTTCTTATATTCTGAATTAAGAAATATCAATGAAGAGTGAAAATTGATTGATGGCATCAGGCTTGTTTTCTTTAATACGAGCACTTTTTGCTTGTGGCTGTTCTTTTGTTTGCCTTTGTAAAGTTTTTTTTACTTCTTTTGGAGAGTTCTTCCTGGTTTTATAGCGCGTCATTGCAATATTCTCTTTGAAAGTCAAAACCGACTTTTTTCAACGTGGCGTGAAAAACCTTCTTTTTGAAAAAAAGTCGAGTTCTGGTTCACGAACTTAAATGGGGTGTAGACTGATAGATTGCTTGCCAAAAGTTAGGTAATAGGAAGGGAGACACATGACATAAACAAATAGTTGAAATATATTTTTTTTGGCCAATATTCGGAGTGGCCACAACCCCAGCGCGGCTCAGAAACCCCATTCTCCCTACTATTAATTGAAACAAATTAAATATATTACAAAAATTTCAAATTAATGTAATTAAATTCACCCCAAAATTCAATAGCGAAGTATGTACATTTTCTTATTCAACTGAGTAACAACAAAAACAACAATTTAAAGAGCATATTAAAGAACGTCTTCATTTTGTTTTCCATCGCAGAATCAATAAATGCAACAATTTGACAAGCCAACTCAGAGCAAATTTAGTATGTATTACTTTTTTCGATGCAACAACAACAAGAAAGCGACAAGATCTGTTTGCACAAAAAACCACCCCAAATGCAAAACCAAAAAAAAATAAAATTAACAAGCGCGGACACTACCTTCCGATTCAAGTGTCATGGAGCAATAGAATTAGTAGAACTGTTTGCGCTGCCTCAATTTTGCTGGTGCTAAACGATAGTGTTCAAAATAAAAAAAATACTTCAAAGTGCAAGTAGGAAATCACTGTGGTTAGAGGGGAGACGACCATAACCCAAATGTATCCAGAGAGAGCGAACAGCTGTCCAAAAGTATCTAGAGATCTAAATGAGAGCGAAACAGCTGACAATTTTCTGACAGAAGCGGGTGTCGACTGAACAACCTATCTCTCTAGTATTCTTTGCTCCATGTCAACTGCACACTAAATTTTTTAGAAGGAATCTGAGACTGCTGCGCCTCACCTTCTAGTTGCATCATGAGCTGTTCGCTCTCTCTGGATACATTTGGGCTATGGTCTCGCTCTCTAAACCACAGTGATTTCCTACTGGCACTTTGCAGAAGTATCTTTTTGGGCACTATCGGGGCCCACCAGAAATAGAGATTTTGCCGATAAAATTTCATTTTCTAATTAGAAAATCTAGTTGGAACACCAGATGTTCCAATTGATGTTCCATCTCTAAAAACAGGGCTGAATCTCTCTCCAAAAATTTCCCTTATTTTAGATGTGGGTTAATTTAATGATTAACTGAAATTTTTTAATTGTTATATGTTTTACGATGCATTTTTAAATAATAATTCAATTATAAGTCGCATTCTCCACCAATATAATGCAAAATTTTAAAATTTGTTGGCGCCAAACATGAGGTATTAGTTTCCATCCCTTAATCCGCTAGCTGTCATGTAGAGGCGCCACTTCGACAAAAGGCGCTAGTGAAAAAGAGCTTTGCAAAATCTCTAACAAAACATTAGAGGTTTGAAACCAATCAAATGAAATTTCTGTGGCACCTAAGAATTGGAATTCGGTTGGAATTTGCTTGGAAGAGGTTTCTGTGGCACCCC